>CAUYQV010166390.1:0-103803 GCA_963574575.1 Galagoides demidoff
TGGTCCCAGCTACTTGGGAGGCAGAGGCAGGAGACTCGCTTGAGCCCAGGAGTTGGAGGTTGCTATGAGCTGTGATGCCATGGCACTCTACCCAGGGGGATAGCTTGAGGCTCTGTCTCAAAAAAAAAAAAAAAAAAAGGAAACTGATAGAGTCAGAATTCACTCATCACAGGGAAGGCCTCAAGACATTCAGGAGGGAGCTACTACCATGATCTGAACACCTCCCACCAGGCCCCACCTCCAAACTTCCACATTGGGGATCAGATTTCAACACGAGATTTGGAGGGGAAAAATATCCAGCCTACAGGAAATATATATGGGTGTATATGTCTACACACACACACATATGTATCAGTCTTTTTTACTGTAAGTTTCTTTGAATATTTAGTGTTGAATGTAGTGTTGGCACATAATCACCAATTAGCAGATGTTTGTAGAATTAATGAATTATGTCCTAATTTACAAGTAGTTTAGTAAAAGTGAACACAGAGACATAAAGTGTTTACAATATAGTCTCACACAATACTGCAAAGTAGGCACTGTTGCTGTCATCTCATATTACAGTCAAAGGAACTGAGACAGAGAGGGGAGGTGACTTCTTCAAGGTTGCACAGTCATGGGCAGAAGTGGGATTTCAGCCCAGGCAGTGTGGTTTTCCCATCTGTCCTTTTCCCTGCTATCCGTGATATGAAGATACAAAGCTCAATGCTACAGCGAAGCTGAGTTGGTCTGAAGGAGACCCCTGTAGCGGTCAAAGCCAGTTGGTTTACGAGGATCCATATAAATAAAATTAATTTTCTGACTGTCACTTTCTCTTGTAAAAACACATAGATGTCAGATATGATCCATTTAAAACATAACCTTAGGAGTCAGATATAAAATTTATCTTAGTGGATCTTTAAAAACAGGTAGTCAGCTTCCAGAAAAGCCAAAACTGAGGTACGATAAGACACTGTGGCTCCTGACACAAGCCCGCGTGGCGTGTGTAAAATGACTCAGAAGCTGCTATATGCTGGGCATGGAGCTAAGTGATCTATATCCATTGTGTCATTTAATCAGCACAAAACATCCAGGAGTCAATGCATTACTGCTGTTTCTAAATAGGAAGACTGAGACTCAGGGAAGTTAAAGGACTTGCCCAAGATCACAGAGGTACCAGGTAATACAGTCTGTATTTCAACCCAGTTCTATCTGACTCAAAAGACCAACCTCTTAAACACCATTACACACACGTAAATGGAATTTATTTGGTGTGGGGTTCTGTAAATTTCCAAAGTGGACCAGCAGAAGAGCATAGTAGCTAGTCACTCTTGAGGACAGGTGAGACCTAGCGTTTTCCAACTTGCAGGTGTTTGGTGGAGACCTCGTTGCTTATCACAGGGGGATGTTCTTTAGTTTTTAGATGAATGAATAGCAGCAAGTATTTCTGTAAGAGTGGTCAGTGACCGGAGTGAGGGGCACAACTACAACAGGGACTTTACCTAACAAGCACAAACAGTGTAACTTAATCGTTTGCAACCTCCTATTAATCTGAAATTTAAAAAAAGAAGAGTGGTCAATGATGAGCAGGCCAATTAGTACACAAGCACGTTTGGGACAGGTAATTAGGAAGCAGCAGAGTGGTCGAGGTCTGAGCGAAGGCGTTGTGTTGGGAGGGGAAGGAAGCAGGCAGAAGAATCACTCTCCCCTTAACAATGACCGGACACCGAATTGAATTTACAGGACAGGAAAAGAAGCATGGAGAAGGGTTACACCACACAGAGCGTGAGTCTTTCCAGCTATCAGAAGACTCTTTTGCCAACACGAAGAGAATAGCATTCTAAGAAGCTTTCATTGTCTGAGTAGCAGGATACTGAATATGGATGAACATGTATGTTCGTGGTCTGAGTATTTCCAAGGTGGCCACAGATTTGAACTCAGTTACCTTTCCCGTCTGTTCCCCATACCTTCCTTCTACCGTTCCTCTATGTTAGCCAAACTGGGATGTCACTGTTTCCTGACCACATCAAAACTCCCCCACCTTTTAAGTGAGTTCAGTTAAACCCAGTTCAATATCTATCTACTGGGTAAGAACTGAATCTATGATATTGCCTTTTTTTTTTTTTTTGCATCTATGATATTCTTGATGCTGTTTTAGGATCTTGGGTTGATTCAGTCATCATGTATGGAATTTATTGCTTACTACAGAGATAGACATAAGTAGATCCTTTCACTATAAGTGGCAAGTACTAAGAAATGTGTCCCACTTCTATGAGATGACCGAGAAGGGGCACTCCCCCCACTGTACTCCCTCATTTATGGGGTGTAGACATTGAAGAAGGCATACCTTGTCATATCAAAGGGATTGTTAAGAAATGAGTAGTATTTTTCTGAAAAGGAGGTAGAATAGTAATAATCTATGTGCTGGGTAGGTTAAGTGATTTATATACATTGCATCATTTAACCATCACAAAAAAATAAAAATCAAGAATTCAGTGCCATTATATTTTTCAGATGGGAAAACTGAGACTTAGAGAAGTTAAACAACCAGCCTGAGGCCACAGACATAGTCAGTAAAAGAGCCTGGATTCAAATCTAGTTCTGTCTGACTTTAAAGTTCAAGTTCTTAGACACTAATACACAGAACGCACACACACACACTCTCACATTCACTTATGTGGAATTATTTGGTACGGGGCTCCATCTCCATATTTTTAATTTTGGGAAGAAGTGGGAAGTAGAAGGAGAAGGAAAATAAATCAAAGAATAGAAAGAAATAATTTTTGATAAAAAGTGAGAGCTAGTAGAATTTGTTTGCCTTATCCAAATTAGCTCATGCCTATAATCTTAGTACTCTGGGAGGCCCAGATGGGTGGATTGCTTGTGGCCAGGAGTTCAAGACCAGCCTGTGTAAGGCTGAGACCCTATCTCTACTACAAATGGAAAGATTAGCCAGAACTTGTGGCAGGCACCTATAGTTTCAGCTACTTGGGAGGCTGTGGCAAGAGAATTGCTTGAGCCCAGGAGTTTGAGGTTGCTCTGGGTTATAATGATGTCACTGCACTTAGCCCATGCAACATAGTGAGGCTCTGTGTCAAAAAAAAAAAGAAGAGAAAAGATTTTAAATTAAACTTATTTGTCACGAAAGCAATTCCTGTAATATTCTGAAAAACAAAAGAAGAAAGCAAATCTCAGTCATCATTTTTAAGGTAGACTGTGGCCTGAGGCAGAAATTATCTGTGGTAATGATCTGTGGTGTGAGTCACCTTTCTTACCTAGCCAAGACTTGGAAACTAGTTCAGTGCTCTGGGCTTCAGGAAGCTGATGGAGGATCAGTGTCTCAGCACAGATCTGGACACCACTCACTGAAGCTTTGTTACCCCCAAGCAACTATCCAGAAATTGTCCTGATCCTGTCTGCAGGGAGAGGGTTGGTACATTTAGGAATCAAAAGGTTTTCTTCAGGCAAACTTGTTCAACCAACCTAATCTAGGATGAGAATTTACCTAGGCAATTGTGGACCAAGCAGTTACTCTGAGTTTATGTACATCGAAAACAAAAGTGGATGTATAATGGACTATTGAGGGAAGAGTCTAGTTGCTATTCAGTGGAGAATGACTAGCTCATAACTATGATCTCGTCAGTGGACATCATTATAAAATAACACAGGGTACTTTTTTAGAGATATGTCCTTTCTATTTAATTCCTAGGGTACATTTTTTGGTGTTAGGTGCTGATCTTGATGTTGAACATATGACTCAATAGTGCTGGGAGTTAAATCCAATTAAAATCATAGAGTCTGTGATGTTTTCATGTACCTGATCTCCTTGAGCAGTCAACTAATTTTGTGAGTTTGAAAGTGCATGGATGCTTGGTCCTATTTTCTTAATTTCACAATGTTAAGAAGGGTACAGGTGGTTTAGGTTATAAGTATCATTTTTCTAATGCTTGAGTCCTTGTTATAGGTGCACCCATCACCCAAATAGTGTTCCTGGCATCCATTCGGTTGATTTCCACAAAGTGTTCCTTCCCTCTGCGCACGTGTGTGCTCATTGGTTAGTTCCTATTTATGATCCTATTTTGGAAAAAAGGAATGACTTTTCAGTGTTTTTCATGTTGTTATCTGTGCTTTGGGTCTTGTTATTCCCCCTTTTAGTTTTCAAATTCACAAAAGTTTGGTGATAATGCCTATCCTATGGTATTGGATTCTGGCGCTTTTTAAAATCAGGTGACCACCGTCAAATTAACTAAAATCAAAATTAATGTGAAACTCTAACTCAGTAATTAGAACTAAATATTTAGAATCACTGATTTTAATTTGGTTTCCTATTGCTTTCTATTTTCTTTTTCTTTTTTCTTTCCTGAGACAGAGTCTCATTTTGTTATGCTGGGTAGAGTGCCCTGGCATCATAGCTCACAGCTACCTCAAACTCCTGGACTCGAGCGATCCTCTTGCCTCAACCTCCAGCGTAGCTGAGATTGCAGGCACCCGCCACAACACTCGGCTATTTTTTAGTTGAAATGGGGTCTCGCTCTTGCTCAGGCTAGCCTTGAACTCCTGAGTTCAAGCAATCCACCTGTCTCAGCCTCCCAGAGGGCTAGGATTACAAGCATGAGCCACCTCGTCCTGCCAGCTTTGCATTTTCTTTATTGTTATTTTTTTCCCACCATGATAGAGTAGGTTGTACCAAAATAATAGAGTTTTCCAAGTCCTGCAGCTGTAGGTCATAAAATGTTATGACCAAGCCACAGTGTTTATATGGGGTGATAAAGTACCATCTGAGTGTCATGCTTCTCTTCATCTAAATATTTAATTGGCCAGCCAATTTAAAAGAAACTGAAAACTGCAGGACCACATTATCCAACTGATTTCTTCTGCAGGACGTTATGATTGCTGTGTCCACACTGAACCCAGGTCTAACATGTTTGAATAGGCAATTCTGTTCTCCACAGTATACTAGAAGCATAAATGTTATAATGAAAAAAATATATGCTTATGGGACATGCATGTTTACACTGGAAACATTTCTATTAGTGCATCCAACACTCACGTCTTTCAAAAGTTTGTGGAGTCCCTAAATGCAGCTTAAGGTTTTAAATTCTACCCCATCTTCCAGCTATCACCATATTTTAATTTTTCTCTTTGCTGCCAAGCTTTTTAAAAGAGAAATAGAAACTAAGTATTTCTACTGTGTCATTTTTTTCCATTAATTCCTCAATGAATTACAATCTGGATTTCATCCATTCATCCTTTTGCCAAGGTCATACATGAACTCAGGAGGTGAAGCCAGAGGACACGGCTGAATTCTTGTATTTCTGATGTTGCTGCAGATTTTGACACAATTTATGTGTCCTATCAAAACTGTCTCTTCCCTTGGTATAGATGGTGCCCTTCTCTCTTGATTTCTCTTTTTCTTGTCTGGCAGCTCTAATTTAATCTCGTTATTGAGCTCAACTTACTTGGTCTACCCTTTAAAAGTCGATGATGCTAAAGATTCTCTTGTTGACCTTTACTTTTCTTACTCTATTCAAATTTTTATCTATTCTCATGCTTTTAATTATCACCTTGGCAACTGATGACTCCAAAATTTCTACATATTTTTATGTCTTTATCCTAGACAGCTCATTTAGATTACAGATATGTTGTACTAGCTGATTACTGAAAATTTCACAGAAATACTCCATCGACTCTCCCCTGGGTCAATCCGTTTATTCATTTGCCACGGCTTTTTGTATGTCCCGCGCACATCATCAGCTGACATCAAAACCAACCTCCTCATTTTGTTTCGTAACATCTGTTTATCCTTCATTTTCTATCTGGCAACTGGAAATGTCATTTACCCAGTCGTATGAGTTAGAAAACTGAGTGATTTGGGGAACCCATGGTGTGAGGATTGCTTGAACCCAGGAGTCTGAGATCAGCCTGAGCAAGAGTGAGACCCTCTTTCTACAAAATATTGAAGAACCAGCTGGGTGTGGTGCTAGGTGCCTGTAATCCCAGCTACGTGAGAGGCTAGGCAGGAGGATTGCATAAGCCCAGGAGTTTGAGGTTGCTGCGGGCTGTCATCACATCACTGCACTCTAGGCTGGACATCCCAGCGAGACCCTGTCTTAAAAACAAAATGACAAAAATCCTGGTGATATATTTGATTTAATGGTAAACTGGACTCTCTCTAGGGACAACCCCTGCTGTAGTAGTTTTTAAATCTTTCCAGGTGTTTCTAAATGTATATCCAGAGTTGGTAGCTGTGCCAGAGCTTCACCTGTTTTACTGTGCGCAAGAATCGCCCAGATTCCTCAGCGATCTCCATCTCGCTGAATTGCAGATTCTGATGAGGTAGTTGTGAGTTGCAGCCAGAGGATCTGCATTTCTAAAAAGCTCCCAGATGATGACAGATGCAGTTGTCGGTGAAAAGACTTGGAATGTTAAGACTTTCCATCAGCAATACCAACCTTTTTGGCACCGGGGACCAGTTTCTTGGGATACCATTTTTCCAGGGTTGGATGGGGGGCCAGGTGGATGGAGCTGATGCCATCCATGGAGTGTGGCTTCACCTTAAATAGAGGAAGCTTCTTTGGCTTGATCTGCCCGCCGCTCAGCTCCTGCAGTGAGGCTGGGTTCCTAATTTTTCTGGAAGACCATTTTCCCTGGGAGCGGGGCTGGGGGCATGGGGGAGGTGGAGTTCTGGGGCCAAGCTCCCAGCAGCCTGTGGCCAGTACTGCAGTCCTGGGGTTGGGGACCGCAGCTTTAGATGGTTCCCTGTTATCACCCAGCCCCTCTTAAGGTTTGTTTGGTGGAAAGTCTGGACGATTTCAAAGCTAGAGTGTGGATTATTTTGCCCATGCCTTTAGCAGTGTATCTTTTTGGTAAATTTGGTATTAGCTACGCCCTTGTCTTTTTTGTATAGCTTTTTTCCCCCCCCAAGGTGTGATAAAGGGAGCTCAACTTGGGAGTAGGCCAAGTATTTCCTTGGGATGGGAGTAAGGACTGGAGGGAGATTTCACATCAGTCTGTGGAGAATAAACTTGGGAGTGCAAGTGCGAAGCCCAAAACAGCAGCCACTCCTTCCAGACAGAATAGAGCCAGCGACCTAAGGATGACCACAGAGTGTCTGCACAGCATATTTTAACCTCTAATTCTGAATTGGAAATGGACCAGGACTTTGGCGGTGGGATTTCAAAGCTGTCCAAACGATTTATACATCAAAATATGTATCATCTGTTCACAAGGCTCCATCCTTTTATACGAGCATTTCCTTTGCTTGGAACACTTTCTTCTACATCCTACTTATCTTCCCAATTGCATTTCCGATGTCATTACAACCTGAGTGAGATATTGTTCATGTGCTCCCTTAGTGCCCTTCATTACCTGTGTGGAAGCATACCAATGGTTTTTCTTTGTACATTTCAGTTTACTTGCCTGTCTCTCTATTAACTGTGACTCTCTTGAAAAGAGTATTTTAGAGATTCAGTGACTAATGCAGTACACGGCACAAGGAGAGATTTAGTCACTTTCTGTGGAATCAGTTACAGCCATTGTTGAAATATAAGGGGAATAAATTGAGTTAAAAATTTATTTATCAATCTTTAAAGCTTGATGCACCTCTAGGCATCTTTTCTATCATCCTATAGTCATATTATTAGGTGGTAAAATTAGAGTAAATTAGGATTCAATATGAATAGAGAAATATAATTTCCATTATTTATATTGGTATAAATTGATGGTTCAATGGTCATCAACTTAGGCTTCCTTGTCTATTTCAATTCTCATGTATTTTGAAGTTCTCTGGTAAACAAAGTTTGTAGCAGAATTATGATAGGAGCTTTAGAGTTTTCTAAGAAAGGGGGCTTAAAATACATCATGAGCTTTTATTTCAAAGAGCTCAATGTTTGCCTAAGGAATAAGGAATGGGTTCTCTCATAATGGTCAGTGGAACTTCTTGTCTTCATTTTCAAGGATATTCTCAAGTCTCAACAATTGGCACTCAAAGCCCAGCCCGATGTTACTGAACTTGGCCTTAGACCATCCTCACACTTCACACACTGCAAACCACTATTAGCCTGTACAATTAAAGAATTGGCTAAGTCTTCCCCTTCCAAGATGTTATGATGAACTTGAAGGATTTGGAGAGAATTTAAGTAATTTGGATAACTGTACAAATTCTTTATTGAGATTAATCAGATTAGACTGTAAGCTAAGATGCTTTTAGAACAAAAGATTCACTGGCAAGCAAGTTTTCAAAATGGGTTCTTGTAAAAAAAAAATTTTATGCTAAACTTGTACTTAATCTTACTTTATTCAAGAAATCCTTCAATGAAATACATAGATTTTTAACTTCTCTTCCCCTCCCTCACCATGAGCTATTGACAGTTTACCTACAGTCACTTAATATTATCAAAATCAATACCTTCAAACAAAAGAGACTGTCTGTTAGCTAAAAGCCTAAGGCAGGAAAGATGCATTGAGTGACACATCATTTGTTTGGGTAAAATTTAATTGACTCGAATAAATTGAAAGGCATCTCATCTTTTGTTCATTTTAAAAAAAACAAACCATTTAATTGGTAACTTAGACACAGCTTATCAGATTCAGAAGATAACACATTTTCAAAGGTTTAAAATTCAATTTAGATGCAACCAACTAGTTTCCTAAATATTCTAGAAGGTAAATGGTGCTCCTTCACTTCATATGCTCTAAAGCAGTGGTTCTCAACCTGTGGGTCACTACCCCTTTGGGGATCTCCTGCATATCAGATATTTACATCATAATTCATAACAATAGAAAGATTGCAGTTATGAAATAGCAACGAAAATAATTTTATGATTGGGGGTCATCACAACATGAGGAACTATATTAAAGGGTCATGGTATTAGGAAGGTTGAGAACCACTGCTCTAAAGGCTGTTTTATTCTGGACTAAAAATGCTGCCCTGCATTGAGCCAGTTCTTACCAGGAAAATGGCTGTGACTTTCATCTCTGTTGTGAATATTCATCCATGAGGATGGAGTCCTTAGCCATTTTTATTTAAAGCTCTGTTCCCATTCAAGACCCGAGCTTGGTGTGTATGAGACATTCAGTAATTAAATGTGAGCTATGAAAGTGCCCTGTCCCCCACTCCAGTGTGCTGTGGGAGGGTCAGTTGTCCATGAACTCTTTTAAGAGCTTTAGCTCTCCACACAGAATCAGCTCACTGAGTTGCAAATATAAAGCAGAAAAGCTCCATTTTCTTCTTACCTAGGCTGGTGAAAATCCAAATTAGGAAGAACTGCATTTTCAACTCACCACAATAGTGGTCCCTATTTTATTAATATTTCATGGGCATCACTTCTCAGGCCCTTAGGTAAAGTTCCTTCCTCTCATGGCTTCCAAGCTCTTTCAGAAGTTGCCTGTATAACTCTCCAGCCACCCCTGCACCACTTTTCCCTCTGCGGTCCTGCCAAACAAGTCTACTTTATATCCCCTAAGGTTTTCATTTCTTTAAATACTCCATTTGGTTCCTCTAAAAATAGCCTCCATTTCCTTTCTCACCCCGTTCAAGTTTTTTTTTTCCCTTTAAATTCTTGAACATATTTCTAATAGCTGTTTTAACATCATTGTCTGCCAATTCCATTATCTTTATTATTTTTGAGTCTGTTTCTACCGACTGATTTTCCTCCTGGTTGTGTGTCATATTTTCCAGCATCTTTGCACTTTTTGATTGGATGATGTATTTTGTAAATCTGACTTTGTTGAGTGTCAGGATTTTGTTGCTTTACTCTAAGGAGTTTTTTTTTTTTTTGGCATGTAGCAAAATGTCTTTCTTTTCTTTTTTTTTTTTTATCTAAGGAGTTTTTAACTTTGTTTTGTTCTGTTAGGCAGGGAAATTGCTTGTGATCTAGTTTGATTCTTTTCAGGCTTACTTGAAACTTTATTTGGAGAGATCTAGAATAACCCATTTCTACGGACAGTTCAACCCCACTATTAAGTTAGACCAGAAGTACTGCTCTTCTATCAGTTCTCGGAGCATGTTATATTCTTTCTTATCTCTGTACAGGTGTCCTAAAAGTTGCCTATAAAATCGCTACATGTAGAGAAAATGGAAAATTGTTGCTAAATGTACCTTTATTCACAAAATACAGTAGACCACCTAAGGGACTGTAGCAAACTGGTCAATATGCAGAGGTGGTCAACAGAAGGAATCAGGCCTGCTCTACAGAAATATACATGTGGTGTATGCAAATCAGCTAAGAGGGTGGTCAATGTAGGGAGGTGGTCAACTGTGGAGGCTCTACTGTATTCATCACAAAATTTTACAAAGAGGTGGCCAACACACAGGGCATATTTTGTAAATATTTTGTAAAATTTTGTAATGAATATTTTGTAAATAATGGTACATTTAGCTACAATTTCCAGTTTCCCATAGGTAGGGTGACTTTATGGGTGACCTTTGAGACCCCCTGTATTTGGCACATTCTGACCTCACTGAGTCTAAATTATCTTTCTCATTATATGTGTTATATTCCTCTATTACACTTTGAACTTCCTCTTTTGGAATTAAATGTATAGTCACATATTTAATGATTGTTGTTCTTACTAGACTGTAAACTCCAGGACAGCAGGAGAAATTAGCTGTGGGCAGCTATCATTTCACTCCAAACAAATGAGACCTATTTCAGGGCTAGTGCGGAGGTAATTTTTCTAATGGGGACATGGTCAATAAAAATATGAGTCAGTCAGGCACCAACACACCTACCAGGATGAAGGGACTAGAGACGCTATTTATTTCCTCTGCTAATAATTCCTTTTTCCTCCCACACATTCTTTTGAAATGTCTGTTCCTACAGATCCTGTTGAATAAGCAGTGATTCATTTGACCCTGTCCTCTTAACCACAACTGAGCAGATGCGAGGATAGACAAGTGACATAAGGTAAATCAATTAAGTTCTTCATTTCAAAGAATCTAGTTAGGTAGGGGTTTTTGTCCTTGAAGCAAAACTATACCTTTACTGGGAATGAGGCTTTAGCCAACAGGCTTGGCATAAGGTACCATGTCCGGGGAAGAAGAATTCATGTGGGGGACTTCGGTCCTCAGGATAATTGAATATATTAGTCTCCCAGGGCTGCAGTAGGAAATTATCACAAACTTGATGGCTTAAGAAAATAGACGTATTTCTCTGATGATTAAGGATGATGAGCATTTTTTCACGTGTCTGTAGGCCATGCTCCTGTCTTCTTCAGAGAATTTTCTCTTCAAGTCCCTGGCCCACCCTGAGATGGGATCACTTGTTCTTTTCTTGCTGATATGTTTGAGTTCTCTGTGGATTCTGGTTATTAAACCTTTGTCGGAGACATAAACTGCAAATATCTTGTCTCGTTCTGAGGGCTGTCTGCTTGCTTTATGTACTGTGTTCTTGGCTGTGCAGAAACTTTCTAGTTTGATCAGGTCCCAGTAGTGTGCTGCTTCAATTGCCCAGGGGGTCCTCCTCATAAAATATTCACCTAAGCTGATACCTTCAAGTTTTCCCTGCACTTTCTTCTCGTATTTTAATAGTTTCATGCCTTAAGTTTAAATCTTTTTTTTTTTTTTGAGACAGAGCCTCAACCTGTCCCCCTGCGTAGAGTGCTATGGCTTCACTGCTCACAGCAACCTCCAATTCCTGGGCTCAAGCGAGTCTCCTGCCTCTGTTTAAATCTTTAATCCAGTGAGAGTCTATCTTAGTTAATGATGAAAGGTGTGGGTCCAGTTTCAGTCTTCTACAGGTACTAAGCCCTACTATGAAACCAATTTTAGCTTTCTTATGAAAGCTATAGCCCAATTATAGCCCAAGAAGAAGGGGAAAGGGGAGAGAGAGTGGAGGGGAGGAGGGAGGGTGGGTGGAGGGTGGGACCACACCTATGGTGCATCTTACAAGGGTATATGTGAAATTTACTAGGTGTAGAATATAAATGTCTTAACACAATAACTAATAAAATGTCATGAAGGCTATGTTAACCAGTTTGATGAAAATATTTCAAATTGTATATAAAACCAGCACATTATACCCCATGATTGCATTAATGTATATAGCTATGATTTAATAAAAAAAAAAAAAGGAAAATAGATGTGTGTTCTCTCAGACTTATGGAAGCCAAGAATCTGAAAGTGAAGGCCAGCAGGGTCAGCTCTTTCTGGAGGCTCTGCTCCTCTGCTCCGGGGCTCTTTCTCAGCTTCCAGCAGCTGCTGGCAATTCCTGGTATATCTCAGCCCATAAACGCATCCCTCAGTCTCTGCCTCCATCTTCACATGGCCTTTTTTCTCCATGTTTCTCAGGGATATATGTGTGTTTCAAATCTTCTTCTCCCTTTTCTTATTAAGGACATCAGTCATTGGATTAGGGCCTATCCTAAATCCAGGATGATCTTATCCGGAGATCCTCATTATAGCTACAAGGACACTAATTTCAAACAAGGTCATGTTCACAGGTGTGGGGGTGGTTAGGACTTGAGCGTGTCTTTTTGGCTCATTATTCAACCTACTGCATTGGTAAAAGCGGTACTAAATCTTAGATTAGAAAAACAAGGGATGCACACAGTGCATCAAGTATGCTCAGGCAGAGAAAAAGAAATCAGGAGTCTAATTTTAGGAACTCAAAATCAAGGTCACACTAGGACCCGCAATAAATGGAATGGAAGCTTAGCTACTGTTCTAGGAAGGCCCTTTGACATTCCAACAGATTAAAAACAGACTGTCAAATAGCCTGGGACACAGATAAATTCACCAGCTGCAAAAGCAGGGATGGTACGTGAGCCATAATAACAATAATTACTAAGTGGAGTGATCTGGAAGATACAGACTCAGCAAAATAAAACGGAATCTTTCAAAGAAGTAAGTTAACTTGCTTACAGTTTAGTTAGTAGTTTGCATAGAATTTCTAACCAGCTCTTTAAGTTTCCTCCTTTGTGTATTTGACGAAGACCTTCTGTCCTGTTCACATGAAATCTGACTTTCTCCTTTGCTGAACCACAAATAGAGGAAAAATGTGCATACAGCTCTTCAATTAGTCTCATCCTGGGTTATGCAAAGCAAACTGGAAATAGCTTGGAAGACTTTAATAATTTTCCCTCATCTTTTCCCATAAGCTTTTTAGCATTTGAATCTTCTTCTAAAAAATCAAATAGTTTAGTATACAACAAAAAACATTTATCACAAATATCATCGATTCCTCATTTTCTCAGCAGACAGAATTTTCCTGAACATTAAGCTTTTTATTCCATTTTTAGAACATTTCCTAAGCAATGATGTTCCACTTTAAAGATATTAAAATATGCTCTAACACGCTCAGAAACATATGTCTCGTTATTCCAAATCTAGTCTTTCTTTCCTACTGTTTTCCACAAAAATGGGGAGAAAAAGTTGATGGAATTGAAATAGCTTAATTTTTCTGCGGATGAGTATTGCAATTTGGAACAGATGTGGGTATTGGAGATCATCTGAAGTCAAGAGCTGGTGGGTCAGATGCCTACTCAGAGTTGCAAAAATCACTTCCTTCAGATTATGATGACATTCTCGTGCCCTTCTGTATCCAAATCGTGTGTCAATTGGCATGCTATGTCTGTTCAAAGGACAAGCAGTTTTCTGTCCTTGAAGAGCAATCTCTTCAGCTATAGGTGACGGCTCTTGTTGGTTTGGCATTTGATAAACCACAGCCTTTGGAGTCTGTGTGCCCAGGAAGCAGGGATAGGAAGCAGGGTTCTGGCCGGTTTTCCCACTGCCTCAGAAAATGACCAGCTGCCTTTTGAGGTGGCTTAAGGAAACAGCTTTCTGATGACTCATCTGGAGGTTAACAACTCTAATAAGTGCTACATCTGATTGGGTTCTTTGGTGTCATCCCTGGCCTTGAATCCAAAGAAGATAAAGGCTTTGAAATCCTAACAAACAATCAAAGGGTCACTTTCTCACCTCCGAGTCAGTTCACAGGGAAAGAACCAAAGAATGGGCACTTCACAGCGGCCCTTGCATAGTGCTTGCGTCTTTTTGATTTTCTCTCTCACTAGATACTTTAGAAAGCTTTTGGGAAATGCATTTAATCTATTTCAAAGGTCACGGCAACAAAGGTCTCTGCTCCCTGGCTATATCCATGGTTGGTCAGGCTTTAAAACTTCAATCTTTGTGGGTTTTTTGACATCAACTGCAACAACAGTGAATGAAAATTACTGGCGTTCAAGGCTGCAGATGAAACAGAACAGACTTGTGTGTGTGTGTGTGTGTGTATTAGGTTGTTTAGAAAAAGAGTTCCCTTATTTTCTGAATTGAATATCCGTTTTGTCGTTTGACAAATGAACCTCCTCCTAGAGACAATGAGTTGGAATATTTGCAATCAAGGATAGTATGGATAAATTATTGTCGAAGCCATGAAAGAGAAATAGAAAAAAATAGTATGGATAGTCTGAGATGTGGTTTCTGTATAAAAAGAGCCTTGACTTAATTCAAATTTGGTGAACGCTAAATAAGAACTTGTATGTGTTCATCGTCTGGGTGGACTGTTACTGTATGTTATTGCTTTTTCTTCTCATCAGTCTCTGCATGGTGTTAAGAATCTATAATAAAAGGCAGCTTTCAGAAGTGCCACATTTCCTTAGCCAACCATTAATAATGGGGAAACACAATGCCTGTTTGCTAATCAAATGTAATGAGTAGGTTAATGAAAAACACATTCCAAGTTCACCTAAGTAATGATCTTGCCTTTATCTTTCAAGTCACTAGGGATGATTTGACAAGCCTGTGGCTTAGGGTGCTCGGTGATATGAATTTAGTTAATTTGCTGCATTTCTTTCCTGGGGTAACTGTGCAAATAGTGCCTTTCATTTCAAATACTGGAATTTTTCAAAATTCCTGTGTTACTAAAAGGGTGAGAAACACAAATTGAGAGATAAAGAGTTGGTGAATATCCTTCGCCTATCAGACTGATGAGAAAGCTAAAATACAGTGAGGCCCTATGATTGATCTGTGTTTATTTTTGAATTAAAATAATCAGGTCTCTCTTGCCTTCGGCTAAATAAAAACTACCACTGATATTAATAATACAGGCTAAGTGCTTTTTATGTATTATTGCAATCAATCTTGCAGTAACTCTGTGAGCTAGATTCATAATGTTATCCCTAGATTTAAGGTAATGAAACTGAAGATCAGAGAGGTTAATTAACTTCTTCCTGGTCACACAGCTAGTAGCAGGTAGAAGGAGGATTTGAAGTCAGACAGCTTGCACAAGTTCTCTGAATCTCTCTGGCCCTTAGGCAACCATTTCTTAACAACCCACATGAGGGCGGCAAATAATTGCAGCCTTTCCATACAAGATTCTTGTCATAGTCTTAATTCATCATATGGCGACCACAATGCTTTCTTTTTCATTACACAAAGTGTGTTGCACACGAAGGAACTTAAGAAAATGTTAGCAGAATAAATTTCATTTTTTAATCTTGTTTTAAGACTTAACATTCCAGTTGTGTCCTCCGAAAAACATGGCAGACAATATCAAAGGATGTGCATGGATGAGGTGTTGGAGCCCCTGACCTTGGTTGCAGACTCTGAGATGAGAGTGTAGGAAACCCGCTGCCAAGTGTCTGTCTCAGCAAATGGGAAGGTCAGGAAATGTAAATGTGGATCATCAGAGTAAGGCCTTCTCTGTGGCCAAGGGAAAGGTCAAATATTGGCAGTTCTGACTACCCTTCACAGCTGCAGGTGGAGTGAAGAAGACTCAGGGAACACTGCTCTTAACTGTAGGAAACATCTAATGCCAAGACATCCTCTGTGAAACTTCAGAACCCAAACGATCTTGCTTTCAGTCATAATTAAAAATAAAAGACAGTTTATTTATTGTCATCATCTTCAAAGGGGACAGATACATTTTCGTATTCACAACAAAGTCATACCAAAACTCACATGAGAATCTTGAGATTCACCAGCAGGTCTGATGTTTGGCAAGAAATTTTGGCCTCAGATTCTGTTCATTGATCTTTCTCTTTCTGGTTGTAAAGAAAGTATCACCATGTGGCCTATTATGAACAAGATACTTTGTGTCAGATTACATGTAATCAATGAACTTGAACTACACTTTCTCATTATCCAATGAAAAGACAGCTACTTCTCTTAAAGATACAAAATTGACCTTTAGTTCATTTTTTTCTACTAGTACTTTGGTCAATTTCTTTTCTCAAGGGGCTTTTAAAAAGTTGGTGCTGGCAACCCTGGGAAGTGTTGTAGGAGACATCACAGACTCAGTTTGAGAAAAAATGACCCCCTTTTGGCATTTCAATAACAGACTTGCTTTTCATCTGCTAAGGAAGTCCAGCAACCTTGTCAGTGGATTCTTTCTTAGAAGGTTCTAGCAAGCGCGTTGCTGCCTTTCCCAATACAGCACAACTAAGGAAGTTTCTGTTTCCCAGTGGACAATAACTAGAAATGCAACATCCTTATCTTTTGAGTATAAAATAGTAACACCTGGCAAGGCATTTAAGAGGGGAATGGAATAAAAATTTTTTTTTTAATATCAAGGCTGTCTAGTAAAATCCACAATGTATGACCATATTTTTTATAAAGTTCAGGGACAAATAAATATTGATCTACCTTGATTATAGTATTAATAACACTGAAATTTTACTATTAATATATACTAAAAACAAATCCATTTGATCTTTACAATAGTACTAGGGAATAGAACTTATGATTATCTTTCACATTTGGCAGATGGAGAAGTTGAAATACAGAGTGGTTAAGCATATTCACCAAGTTCACACAGCTAGTAAGTGGCCAAGTTAGAAATTGAACTCAAGAAATTTAGATGGAGGAAATATGCCTTTAACCATTATGCTGTATTCCTTGTATTAAGCGGAGGACCAGGCTGTGCAAACAAAACCCCCTTAATACCAATGAGTACAATTAACATTTATTCAGCACTAAAATGTGCAAGGTAGTGTTCTTTTAAAACAATTTTTTTTTTCCCTGAGATAGTTGCACTCCGTCACCCTGGGGTTAAGTGCTGTAGTGTCATAGCTCACAGCAACCTCAAACTCTTGGGCTCAAGTGATCCTTTTGCCTCAGCCTCCCAAGCAGCTGGGACTATAGGCACCCACCATAAGATCCAGCTATTTTTAGAGATGGAGTTTCACTCTTGCTCAGGCTGATCTTGAACTCCTGAGCTTAAGCAATCCACCCACCTCAGCCTCCCAGAGGGCTGGGATTATAGGTGTGAACCGCCACACCCGGCCAAAAAATTATTTTTAAATAAACCATTTTATTTAGGAATAATTTTAGATTTATAGGAAAGTTGCAAAGAAGTACAAACTAGGTAATGTTCCGAACACATTAATGTATTCAATCTCAAAAATCCTATGAGGTAGGCGATATATTTATTTTGTCCCCATTTTGAGGAAAAAAAAAAACAGTCTACATGAAACATAAGTAACTGCCTTCATGCCAATCAGCATGTAAGTGGTATGACTGGGTTTCAGACTCAGGTAAGGCTGGGCATTCTGATCCAAGTCTTTACATTTATATTTGTGGATGTAAACAGTATTTTGGGGGAAAAATGGATCTCAATTATGGAATTTTTCAATTCAATTAAAAATTTTTCTTTATATCAATCCCAGCTAATCCATAACCACCTCAAAAAGCTTTCTCCCATAAAGTAGGAACCCAGGATTAGGATTAGGAATCCTCTAGCATGAAATAAAATGGCTAAACACAAAAAACTAATTGAATAGGATCAAATTTATTTTCCAAGAAGGGTCAACTAGATCACCACTATCTTCCTAGTCTCTCCTTTTATCAATGACCCTCACAACTTTGAAAAAGGGAAGAACTTTAGTGCATAGTGACCAGTGTTCTGCAACCCATAGGCGTGTTTACAGATGGGCAACAACGTGGATGAACTTCCAAGTTCACCTTAATGGAGTTTCTTTAACTTTTCTAGCACTTGATTTTTTTCTACATAGTCTTTGTACTTTCTCAATTGATTAGAGACATATAGTAAATATTCTGGCATTTATCTTGTATTTTACATTTCTAGTCAGGAGAGATTTTATACAATAGTTGTCAATCGTATCCCTATTATACATAAATCTTGCAAATTAAATAGCTATGAGTATGTATTCATCATATTGCTGCTCAAACATTCCTATCTTTTAAAAGTAAAATGCACGAACATTTATATTGGCAAACATAGCTGATAATCACCAAACAAAACACACCAATCACTTTCTCTAATTAATCACAGTATGTGAAAATTCCAGACTTAGACTAAGGTGTAAATTAGGATACAACTATTGCTTGATAAGTGGAATTGTACTAGATCGTGGTACTTTGGATACTAAGCTTCTTGGTATGTCCAAAAGTAGGGGACTTTGTAACCTATGAACATACTTTACAATTTTAGCATAAGTAATCAGACCAGTAATATGATAAGTGTCCTTTGTATTTTGTTTTCAACTATATTTTGAAGATAGTAGACAAAGAAATGCTGAATACTATATTTGTGTTCAATTGGTAAAGTTCACTGGGTGATGCTGAGGCAAAGTTAGGGATTAAGATGATTGGTACAGACACTTAGGCAAGACTGGCACAGGGATAATTATGGTAGAATTAATTATAGTAGAACTAATATTAGAATTGGGAAAGACCCTTGTGTTTAATTTATCTGCCATTCGTGATTGATGAGAAAATCAAGGTACAGAAAAATTCATCAATCTGACCTAGATCCCCCAGAAAGTAAACAGCAGAAGTCAGAGTAGCTCTCAGACCTGTGGTCTCAGTTTGAAGAATCTGCCTCGGTTGGAAGGATAGATAACTGAATCCAAAGGTACCAGCGTTCCTGCAGGATTTGATCTTGGATCGAATCAACTTCTTTATCTTGGTTCATGAAAAGAATGGCCAAAATGAAAGTCCTTATGTACTGACTTTTCCTTATCACCTGGAGTAAGTGGAGGCTATGAATTAAGCAAGATAGAGATGAAAAGTGCTGAAATTAAATTATGAAACAGACCTGGTACCTGTAGATCCTGCCATTAGCTAAAACGTGAAGCTTTTAAATTTCTCTGGCTCTCAAATTCTTGTGGTTCAAAGATCAAATTAAAATTAAATTTTATATGCAGTAAGACTGCTTTGAACAAGTGAAGCACATTTCTTTGCCTTTGGCTGAAATCATAGTTGTATCAGGAAGATAACCTTGACTACTTTATACTACTGAAAATTTCTGATTAGAAGCTATATAGATAAAAATATGAAAATAGATTAGAGAGCAAAGACTATTCGAACCATTCATCTCAATTTATCTTCATATTAATGGCATAATATGCAATTTAGTAAATAAGAACCTGAAGCCGGGAAAGGAAAGGAAGTTGTTTGAAGTCCAATTGCTACAGAGGCACAGAGCAAGAATTCAACATGCAATTTGCAAGGTGCGAAACCGCCTTCAGCTGTCTTTCTCTGAGCAACAAACAGGGCCAGTTGACAAATAAAAAGCATGAAGAAATCAGCCCAGCACGCAGTGACACAAAAGCACAAAACTCAGAGTCACCTGGTGTTATTTAGTGTGAGGCCAGCCCCGCAGCCTCTGAGAACAACTCTATATCATAGAGGGCCAGGATGATTGTTTCACAAAATGATAGCCTTGAATCATCAGTGAAGAGTAAATTCTGTTTTGTATATTCCATTTAAGAAAGAACATAAAGTTCAAGATCCAATGTTTCGAATATACAGCTTATGAGGAAAGCTCAATTTATAGAATGATTCATTTCCGGATGGTTCTGGGTGGCAGAACACTACTACTCAAAGTTACTTCCATAAAAATATCCCCGCTGGTGCTTTGGCGAGGAACTTAACGGGCTATACCCCCCCCTCTTTTTTTCGCATGTGACAAGGTTAAATTTGAGGTGTAATCAATGGTCCAGTCATCCAAAATGCTATATCCTGCTTTTTCTTCCTGTACCTATTCATAGTTTATGAGCTGTGTTAGACCTTTAAAACGATGGCTCAGTTGAGCAGTTTGTCAGGGAGAAGTGGGTGTTATGTTGTTTTTTTCTTTGAGTTTAGTAGGATAATGGTCATTATTTAAAGCTAAGGATCAAGTTCTATCCAAATTGCCTAAATAGTTTTTGTCATCCCCCCCAAGAATTTAGTAGTGCCTCTAAATGTGTTTTCTATAGATTTTCATTAGTACATTAAAAGAAAAATGCAAAAACATCTTTCTAGGATGCTGATAAGTTAGGGCCCTGCAGTTAATTCTCATTCAACTACTAAAAATAATAGAAGGTAAATTATAGTGCTCCTTGAATTGCATCTTGGTTGAAAACAGCAGCCTAATCTTGCCGCATGTCTACAGACCTGGTGGTCTAATTTCAAATGTATCCAGCTAATTAGGCAATCTCTGTGTTTAAAGGCTTCCCTACCCCTTTCATTACATTTGATGGTTTTTGAGAAAACAGCTGGAAATTTCTATCAATGAAAACAGATTTTGTTTTATTATTATTAAATTTCTTTTTTTATCCCTGCCTGCCAGTAGGATGTGCTGCAAATCATTTTAAAGACTTATGCCAGCCGGACATATTGACATTAAAATAAAAGCAGAACCTTTTTCTTGCAGATATTAAAATAAAGTATTAAATATTAAATTTGATTTACTGACAGGTTTAGCATAAAAGACAGCTGAAATGAGCTATGAGAATGCCAGTAAATTGCATTCCGCTGTTTGTGGCTTAGGCTGACTGAGATAGAACTCTTTTTACTTCATAACAATAAAAAAATAAACATTGACATTAATTGTCCTAGTCAGTAAAGCAATGATATGACCACTTACAAAAATTAGTGCAAATACAATTCACAACATCTCTATGGGCCAGTCCTTTATGTAGAACCGGGGAACATATTAACCATCATCCAGGACAAAGACTTACGAATATCTGCTCCATGTAGTTTTAGAAGTCAGTCATTTAATCAACTCAAGAGATAAACAGGTCCTTAGACAGTGTTTGAACCGCTGGAGACTTTCCCCGCGAAGTCTTTTAAACAGGAGGAAGCAGTAGAGTGTTTGGAGATTCAGAGGGATTCAAGAAAGGGGAGAGAAAGAACTGATAGAACCAAATGCCCGATATAATACCCGTACACACCAGGTACTGTTCATGATGTTTCATGCGTGGTATTGTGGAATTCTCCCAATTCACCTTCACAAAATTATTATCATCCCTATTCAAGATGATATTTATAAGCCCTGTTTTTATCTGTATCATTCAATCTCACCGTGTTTTATTCTTTATTCTCCTAGTATACTTGGGCACATGAGGCTCTTTTTGTTCAGTGGGACACTGGAAAATCTTCTCTTTCTTAGGGGCTTTATTCTATCTGTCTCTAAGATACAACTCTATCTGTCTCTAAAGCTCCAAACCCTTCAACCACTACCCATAACACCACTCTTCAAATGGCTAGTTCCTTTCATCTTTAAGTTCTTACACTATTTTATTTTGGGAACAGAACAAAGAGTGTCTATAATATAATTGTTTAATAATAGGAAAGTTTATCTATCTTATTTTTATGTGAAAGCCAGAGATAAGTTGGTGATCCCAGTCTGGTAGGCAGCTCAGTGATTCCCACCCATGGCTTCTACATCTGAGTCCAAGTTGCAGTGTGTGTTATCTGCTAACTTATAGGTAGGGGAAATAGATCAAGGGAGAGCATGTCTGATTGCATTAAGAATAATACCCAGAAATGGCACAAATTGATTCTGCTTACATCCCATGGACCAGAATTTACTCATTTGGCTATACCTAGGGAAATAGAAATAGAAATCATTGTACCTGCCATTTCTCAGGTATAACTAGAAATTTTCATTGGGATTGGCACGTTTCCACAAACCAGCAGAAAGGTGGTCTTATGCGTATGGTTAACCAGAATAAGCCTTTTGAGAAGTAGCTGGCTGAGGTCAGGAACCAGTGTGGAAAGGCAGGTGGGAGTGGGTTGGACGTGTGTACTGGGAAATCCAGTGGCATGTGACACAGATCACAGCAACGCATTGGGTCACTTACCTGCAAAACTTAAGACATCAGTGTCAGGACTAAAGGCCGTGCAGACCTTTGTGAGTCTGAGGACCAAATGAAGGGAATAGTGAGATCAGCCTGGGTAACTGTGTTCTCATTTACCTGTGCCAGATGAAGATTCCAAGATGGCTGGAGTTGATTTTTCTGGGGAGTGTCTCCAGAGGTCATGACAGTGATGAAACAGAATAATCTCAGGATTCCCCAGTTGTCCTCAAGTTTCCTGGCAGCATCTGAAACCAAGGAGAACAGCATGCTTCTGGAGCTGTGCTTTAAAATCTAGCTTACCATAAAGCTGTCCTCACCAGTGACGATGGAGCTACTGAGCTGGGAGAGAATATCTCTGGGAAGAAGTAGGCAAAAAGATAACAGGTTCTTATAGGTGGAAACTGAAACCTAAGCACAGACTCATTTTGGGGTGGTGCTGTATATATCTGATGTTGATCAATAAAAGATTCTGGAAGTATGTTTGTGTCTTGTCCCTCAAATTGTTGTTTATTCTTCACTTAATACTCTGTAGACCTAAATTCAGAAAAGGTTAACCTCTTAGAAACAGTGCGACCAATTCTATAAATGTCTTTTCACTTGTTTCTCTTTTCCTGAACCTGAGGCTGTTTTAAGTCCTTCTTTACAGATCTTTGAAGGTTTCTTTGACACAGGCCAAGATCACTTTGCTTGAAGCAGCAATACCCCCTTTCCTTCCCCTCCAATCCTCTAGGACAAAACTAGATCAGAAGTCAGTTTTATAAATGCCAAAACTTTCAGTAGGGGCTAGCAAACATCCTTGTATGAAACATGACAATGTAAGTTAGAAAATGGGGTTTCCCAACTTATTTGGAAAAGGGGGGGATGGGTGTAAGGTTGACAAGGTGGTTCGGTCTGAGTTATCTTGGTTAAGTGAGTCCTTTCTCAGCCACTGTTTCTCATGGAAAATTCTGAAGGTAATTAAGGCCAAGAAATAGGCAATATTTGGGGTTTTGTCCTTGGCAGGCTTGTCCCTAAGGAGACCCGAGCTTTACAGATATTGCAACCTGTGACAGGAAGCACTAAGTCTTTTGCTCTAGGTTTGTCCTCCACCCTCATTTCCCACCACACATTCCTCACTGGGCCATGCTCTTCCCAACTCCACCAATATATAATCTCATACAGCAGGTGATCTGTAAATTCATGCTTCAGAGAACCTCAATGGTTTATATGTCCAGGGTTTACTAAATGAGTCATTACCCACTCCGGGTGTCCCCACCTGATCTTATCCCTAGGAATCTACTTCATGGGGCAGTGGTTGTGACCAAAATAAAAAAAAAAAAAGCTTGTGAAAGATGGCCCTAGTTAAGACCACATTAAAGTGGAAAAGGAGGACACCAATTACTAGAGAACAACTAGTGGGATGTTGGCTTGGATTTCATCTTTATAGAAAGGCTTTTTTTGACCAGTCCATTTAAATTACACATAGACGCCTGATAATTAAGTTCATGAACTTGCTTCTGTGCATTTATGTTGGCAGCAAGGCACAAACGACCCAGTAAAGTTTCATAATCTTGGTATATTAGTGTCTCACAGCTGGGTTCATGTTAATGTGTGGCGGTGTCCTGCTGAGTGGTGTTCGTTATTGTTGCATGTTTCTGTGTGCTATATGATGACAGCTCTAATAGTCATTCCAGGAAAAGAGTTCCAAGAGTGAACTAGGTGCAGGTATCAGTGCATAGCTTGGCCAAGGCAGGTGCTTCAAAGTTGACAATAGTGATATGAAGCAATGAGGTATGCCGCATTTTTACAGGATGAGTTCATGGACTTAATTGTCAGACCTTGTACATGACAAGGCTGCGATGGCCATTACAGAAAATTGCTTTGAAGGGAGAACCAGGCACTGGTATCAGTGCATAGCTTCCCAACGCCAGTACCTTGAAGGCGACTGTCGTGATATTCAGCAGTGAGGTATGTAGCACTTTTTTTAGGCCGAGCTCTTGAACTTAATTCTCAGACCTCATATTATTTATATTTTTCTTTCTCACTGAATCTTATTGAGTTTCTTTATAGTAATGATCATTTTTTGATTTTATACTTGTGAGACTACAAATTTTATGAAAGTTTAAAAAATGATTGTCTTCCTTTTTCACCTTAAACTTCTTAAGAGTAGTGCTATGTTTGCTTTGTTTTCCATTATATCCTTCATGACTATATGCCTGGCATATATGGAAGTCCTATGTGATATGATAAGGATTATTGAATAAATGAATAGAAATCCAAACAAATATTCAGACTGGTTACATCTCAACTCAGGTGAACTTATTGGCTGAAAAAATAGGGGACACAACAGATTAACTTTGAAAGGGTCAGACAATCTCCTTCGTGCAATATTTTCTAGAGAGTTGGTCAGTTCTCTAATAGTGGGTTATCAAATTCCTTTCTTGTGCCATGCCAGCATTATAAAAGGAAAAGAAATAGAACAGAATTTCCAATAATAAGAAAAAGAATAGGATAGACTAGAGTAGAATAGACTAGAAAAAAATTCATAGGACATTGTACATGGCTAGGGTAGGTATTATTTCATAAAACTTTAGTTTCTGATAAGTGCAGGTATATACATGTATGTTTGTACATTCTGGGTCACCAGGTAAAATATAATTCTTACTGTAAATGATGTAAAAGAGTTTGAAAAGTCACTGCCTAGTGTAGTTAGAATAGGCTCAAAGGCAAAACAGAGAGGGGAGGAAAAAAGTTGATCCTTGTAGAGCTTAATGTGACCTGTCTCTCAGGATAACAGAATGACATCAAATGGGGACTCATCTCTTTATCAATTTCATGATTTTCAGTTGCATCTTTTCTAGCAATACACTATCAAAGTCTGTTTCAAAAAAGAGAAGAGAGTGTATTTCAAAGCATCGTTTTATCTTATCAATCACAGTGGACTATTATCCTCAAGTAGGAAAACTTCAAAAATAACTTTGAATTATAGTTCAAGTTGGGAACATCTTTGTGTTTTGAAATTCAGATATACCTAGGGAACTTATGTACTGGCCCTGGTGTTCAGTCCTAGATAATTGATCACTGGTCTTTTTTAATGTGCCTGCCTGTGAGGATCACATGTTTTATTTAGAACAAAAACCAGTTGTTGTCTTTGAGCTTTCTGTATGAATGAAATTTTGGTCCTTTTTGACTTCCTGTAGTTGGTAGTAGATTTTTTCCCCCTTCCTCATGTCTTTTCTTGGTAGAGGAATCTAAACTGAAGTTATTATTCATCTGTCGACCTTATTAAAATTTTAGTCTTACATTTTACTCTTCTTTTAAAATCAATATGGCATCTCTCATCTGGTTTCATCAATTTTCACATGCGAAATCAACTCATAAGCACTTTATAAAAACATGTTCAGTTTTACAATATGAGGGCTAGAAGTAAGAATGACACTCCTCTAAGCACATAGCTTAGTTACAGCCTAACCTGCTGCTCCAGACATGTAGACACCTTTTAAACCAGTGTGAATTGTGTCTGCTGTATGCAGGAGCTAAGGAAAAAGTGAAAATCGCAAAAAATTTCTTCCATAAAAGTCAGTTCATTATCCATTCTACTGAACAAGGGACTGACTCTTTGTAGTAACTGACATAACAGAATACTGAAATATCTATCCAGACTGCTTTAAATAGACCTAACTCTCCTCCTCACCTGCTGGGTTCCGTGTGTTCTTCTCCGGATGAGTAAAAGACCACTTTGCTACTATTGGCATCATCATCACAATTCATCCAGACCACCACCCATTTGTACAGTCCTCCTCATGCTCACAGTTTCTGGATCCTGAGTTCACTTTTCTTCTAGCTTTTGCTCAGACCACCATCCAATATGAGCAGCTAACATTTACTTAGTGCTTACTATGTTTCAGGCATTATGCTAAATCCTTTTTTCTGCATCATCTAATTTAATCTTCACAACAACCCAGTGAGGTAGTTACTTGATTTAATTATCTATTGCAGCACAGACCCCAATTAACCCCCAAACATAATGGCTTGAAACAACAAAAATTATTTACGTCTCAGGTTACTGTAGTCCACTTATTTGGAAGTGTCTCAGCTGAGCAATTCTGGGTCAGGTTCTCCCATGAAGTTGGAGTCAACCTGCCTGAGGCTAGTGTCATTTTGCAGGCTTCTTCATATTCACGAGTCTGGTGCCCGGACTTAGGCAGCTGAGGCTCCTTAGACACAGCTCTCTGTCTTTACATGACCACCTCAGTATTCTATCCAACATGGTAGCTTCAGGAAGGTTGGGCAACAAAGGTACATATTGACAGGTAGAGAGAGAGAGAGAGAAAATGAAACAGATCACACCTTTTCACCTTTTCTAACTTAACCTTGGAAGCCATATCCCTTTACTTCTTTTAATTTATTTTTTTTATAAGCAAATTCTTAAAACCAGTCCATGTTCAAAAAGTAGGCGATTAGACTCTATCACTTTATGGAAGGAATAATAAAGAATTTATGAACAACTTTTAAAATCACCACAGTTTGCCTTCTGGCCATACATTATTTGCATTCTCCTCACATCAAAATATATTCACTTTCTCCTAAGATCCCCAGAAGTTTCATCTTTATAGCTTTGGGCTCAATATCCCAATCAGATGAAAGTACAATTAAGGCTTCTCAGGTGAGATTCCTCGAGTACAGCTCTTTAAGTAGAGTTCCTCTCTACCTGAAGACTTGTGAACTCAAGAGACAAATCTCTTTTGGTCACAACCCAGTGTATAATGGTGGAGCAGGCTGTAATGGTGGAACTGCTACAGCTCCTCCTGTTCAAAGAGGGGGGAAATGAAGCACAGGAGAGTGGCTAGTCTAAATCCTGTTCAACACATATTGCTAATTCCTTGATTAGAACGCAGTCCCAGTACCTGGGAATGATTTCCCACAACCCTTGACTCTGCACCCTGAGATGTGTTTCTTCTTTTCAAACAGAAATGGCTGATTTGGGGGCATGAATGGTTTTGTCAGCCTGACTCCTGCCTATTATGATTTGAGAGTCTATACGTGTCTTCGTTTTGTACTGTTTCTGCCCCCCTCAGGCCACACTGACAGTCTTTCCATTGATACCATTCTTTTAACAACTTTATGCCCCCCACCCCCATGAATCTTGACAGAATCTCTCCTTTGGAGAATAGTCATAACCACAAGTCAGATTGACATAGACTTTGTTGACTAGGGCTTCCTAGAAGGTAGTCATAGGAAAATACCCTGGAGAAAATTAGAATCCTTCTGGTTTAATGCAGAAGATCTATAAGGCTGTTCTAAGATCTTAGAGGGGCTTTTTTTAAAAAAAAAAAATCTATTTGAGGAACTCATAAATTTTCTGAGGTTATAAAGCCACACACATGGCTGTATCTTCAGATTACGTTCTTTTATAATACCCTGGAATTGATCTTTCCCAGAAAGCCATTTAATTTTAACATCATTTACCATCAGAAAGACTGAGAAACAGTTTATTGTCAAACATGGGAAGTCCTAGCTTCCTTATATTTAATATTTATTTTTTTACTACCCTATCATATTTTACTATAGGCTATAATAAAAAGAAGATGAAGAGCAGGATGAGGAGATGGAGGAAATAGAAGAGGACAGAGAGCTCCTATCAGCTGGCACCTTCAGTCACTGCCTGGGAATCCCCTTAGCTAATTATTCACTCCATTAGATACATTTTCTGTTCTCACATTACTGTAGGCAACAAGGCTGCTAAACTTTCTATCACCAAGCAAATGTACACTTTGTGTAATTTTCAATAACATCATAGTATATAGGAAAGAGTAATGAAGAAGGGTTATTCTATATGTAAGACTAGATAATCATCAGTATTTTATTATAAACTAAGATTTAAAATAGGCAGAAAAAATTAAGCTGCATTGGCTATGGTACCAGGAGTAATCACAAAGGTCCTGTCTGTTTGGCAGTGACTGCCCTAATGAATGAAGCTTTTTATGATGGGCATCTCAAGGTTGGATTCTTTTGGAACAGAAGTAGGTATCTTCTTATTGCATCTAAGTCCTTACCTAGGAAGACCTCAAAGGGAAAGGTGTTGTTTTCATGCACCCTGAAGCCTTTGACATCTATGCTTTGGAGAAATTGGCATCAAATGTTTAAAAGAGAGATATATACCAGGTGCTTCATTGAGTAAGAGCCAAGAGCAAGAAATCTCAATATAAAGGAGAAAATCCCTTCAATATTCAGATTTTCATCTTTAGCTGGAATGCAAACTTCCTGAAAGGAGAAGGATTTTCTACTTGGTCACTGTTGTATTTCTAGAGTTTAAAGTGAATGTTTGTTGTACAAATTGGAAGAAATTTCACACATTATTTATGGTTGCCAAATATTTATAAATGTTTGAGCCATACTCTTTAGGCTGTAGTCATGTAGTTCCCTAGATTGGATTTCAAAGCAGTTACAATGACCTTGACTAGACTCCACCCACTGGGGGCTTCAGGAGAGCCAGGCGGGAGTGTGGGTCAGGAACATGTACAAAAGGCCTGAAAATAACATCTGATGGTAAAAGGAAAAGGAATTTACTAATTTTTTTTGTGATCACTTTCTGGCCTAGTTAAATCAATTATTTCATTGCAGTAAACACATGGTCTTTGACTACAGCAGTTATGGGATATAAAAAATTTATGTATAGTCATCATTCCACTCCCCCCAGCAGATCAGCCCAAATCATAAAACTAGAATGTATAAAACAGAGGCTTCAATGGTGGGAGAAAAAGACAAGATTTAAGATCAGAGAAGTCTACTGAGGTTAAGAGAATGAATACTTGCTTTTCAAAATTTATCTTTTGATTTTTAAAAATGAGTTAAACTATACATGGAGTATAAAATAATCAATAGTTTAAAATTTTGAATTATACAGACTTATATAGAATAAAATGTGAAAAAAATTTTTTTTTTTTGAGACAGAGCCTCAAGCTATCACTCTGGGTAGAGTGCCATGGCTTCACTGCTCACAGCAACCTCCAACTCCTGGGCTCAAGTGAGTCTCCTGCCTCAGCCTCCCAAGTAGCTGGGACCACAGGCGCCCGCCACAATACCTGGGTATTTTTTGGTTGCAGCCATTATTGTTGTTTGGCGGGTCCAGGCTGGATTTGAACCCGCCACCTTAGGTGTATGTGGCTGGCGCCTTAGCCACTTAAGCCACAGGCGCTGAGCCAAAATGTGAAAATTTTTGATGTTCTTAGGTCACTCTTATTTTTCTTGAGCTGAGGATGGTGCTGAGAGAGACTGTTTACAGCATATGCGCTGAGCCACAGTAGAAAATGGGAGGCTTTTACCTCCATTTCTTGTCTTCCAAAGCATAATCATCAACCCAGCTTACCAGAGTCAGGTGGCTTCAAGTGGACCATGCCAGGGAATCCCCTCAGTTTTTCACTGAAGGAAAAAAATAAGATAAGGGCTATGATTAGCAGTTTGGAACAAATGCTAATGGGACTCTCTAAATCAACTTTCTCATTGGGTCCACAGAAGGATGTGCCCTCTGATGTCTAGTTAAGGGTTCTGACAAATTACACATTCTAGGTTCAGTTCATTCTGCTTCATTATTGGATCGTATAATACACGTGATGAGTTTAAAACCATTTACTCTCCATATTTGTATTCTATAGTTTGATACGTGGTACAAAATCCAGTTGCCTGGTCCTGGTAACAACCCAGCTTCTGACTTCACCACCCAAAGAAAGCACATTAAAGTAGGTTAGTTTCCCTGAGTTTAAAGAGCTCATTGAATCTCTCTGTCTAACTAAGTCTGAAATCCGCTTGATTGCAAGACCGCCCCCCCACCCCCCAATCATCTGATGCTTCTCTAACCTTACCTCTGTCTTTCCTTTAGTTTGATGGCCATTTTATGATTATCATAGGAGTATGCTATGTGTAAGGTCCTCTTTTCTTTGTCTTTTCCACCTGAAATTCTGTCACCTTTTCTCCCTATGTTTACCTAACATTTTCTTCCTAAGTATGTCTATACTACGGCATATCATGTAGAAGATTTTAAAAAAATGAGATGCAGCTACATGTTCTGATGAGGAAACATGTCCAAGGCATACCGTGAATAAAATTAGAATTTAGAATAGTAAAATCTGATGTGTATATGGCAGAAGAGTCTAAACCATATTTTTTTTACTTATTTTATTTTTATTGTTTGGGATTCATTGAAGATACAAAGAATTAGGTTACACGTATTGCATTTGTTAGATGAAGTCCCTCTTATAATTGTGTCCCATGGCCAAGAGGTGTGCCATACACCGTGACCTCCAACTCACTTCCAAACGATATTATTAATTTTAGTTATTTCTGAGGAATGTGATCTTGGTGAGGAAGTTTACTTTTTGTTATATTTATGTATTACTTGAATTCTTTAAATTGCATGTATTACTTTTGTGATCAGAATAAAGACTTGTTTAAAAAAGAATTTAAAAATTGTGTTTCTTCCATACATCTGTTCTTGAGAACTGCAATCCTTACTGATATGCCTTTCCTAAACTGTTGAAGTTGCACTCTGTATCTCTAACATTTAGTATATAATCTCCTATTAATTCTTGTTCGTGTGTAGTTCCTGGTTTCTTCCTTCAAGTTACTTACAGTCTACCTTGGGACAGATGCATAATAGCAAAATAATAATTCTAAAATTCCTAGAAACAGATTAAACACTTTGTGTGTTCTCAGAAAATGCGTAGGATTGGTTTAATCACAGAGAGAACAGCATTGGGCATGTAAAACTCAACAGTGATTTATTCCAACATTTTAGCTGGCATCAGCAGGAGATAAGGAGGAAATAGGAAGGATGTTTTGTATTAGCTGGTAATCCAATTACCAGCTATTGGGGCTAAAGAGGAAAGGAAGTCTCTCCTGAGGAAAGTCCTCAAATTCTGAGGAATCACCAACTTACAGGATCACTGTCCTTTTAAATCTATAGACTTCCTTGCTTCATATGAAATATATATGTTCATAAAAAAGTTGTATCCCTTTCTCCTAATCCTTCCATCCTGTCTTGCTAATGTAGGTTCTAGTCTAGCTGGGGGTCTGTATGTTTTTAGTTTAAGTTCCATGATCTACCCACATCCCATAATTCATTCACAGTAATTCTCATTTCTGAAGCCATTAACCCCACACCCTGGGTAAAAATCAGTATTATCATGTGCCACAGATGGTCTGCATGAACTAGTAGTTCTGTACATTAACTGATCAGAGAATGGATGTTCGGTAAGGGTGTGAGGGAATCTGAAGTCGGGGTTAAAAAGTCAAGCTTAAGGATGGTCCATGATGTGAGCTTTGATTCCCTTTAAGGGTTTCATGCATAGAAAGGGAGGAGGTGGCTATTTTAGTACTAGATCAGGTAGATTTCTTCCTGACGTGATGGCTGTTGATCAGAAACAACCCTTATCTAGTCCTGTACTCTTAACTGTCTTGGACAATATCTTTTCCCCAATGACTAAGCAGTGAGAGCTTCCCTTTCAAAGAGACCGAAGACACTCCATATATATCTGTGGTCTTATTTCAAAAATAAAAGATCCTTAGGTTTGTTGTTGTTTTTTCTTTTATGTCACTCCCCATACCTGGCTTTGGTGTGGTGAAACTAGGTCTTCCAAGCTCCTCGAAGTTTTGGGGCCTCCCACTTGGGTCTCTCCCACTTGAGCCCATTCAATTGTTGTAAATTTGGTGAGGGTCTTCTGCTCAGTAAAATTTGTTGGGCAATGGTCTGCCTGAACCAGGTACAAAATGTATATTCTTTTCCCCACATGATTTCTTTGAGACGGTATCAGACCACTGCTTTCCTAAGGTAATGATTTTGTTTGACATAGATACCTTCAAACACTCCAGCGTTATAGGACTAGGGATTACATGTGAGGGAAGGTGGGAGTAATAACTTTAGAATGGCACTGTGTCGGCAGTGACAATAACAACAACAACAAAATTGGAACTGGGCAGATATTTGTGGGTTTCTTGATCATGTCACGCTTTAAAAGGCTGAACTGTCTGTGGATGAGCAGGGTAGAGAAAATCAAAAGGATTTTAAGAAGCAGGAATGAACAAGTAGCAGAATGCACAAAAAGGCTTCCAAGCTCCTTTTGCATTTCCTATGAGCTGTTTTCATAAGTTCCAAGCCAAACCCGAACAGCGTGGTGTGTGTATTTGGCCTGTGTATCAGGTGAGTCAGCATTTGTAATTCTCCTATCAGTTGTGAAGTCTCTTGTCAAAGGATCGCACCGAGGGAGAGTGCTATTTGATGAATTATTTTAGTCATCTTCAGCTTGGTTTATTGGCTCATGATTTGATCCACAGCCCAACAATTAGTTTAAGGAAAGATGAATCATTGTTGAATCAGTGCTGTAGAGAAACCTAGTTTCCAACTGATAATACCCTTGTCTTAGTTTTGAAATGTTAGGGGCTTTCGAAGAATGCCATGAAATATTTCTTCAATGTTTGTTGGCCTCTTGAGCTGGTATCTTGAGATAGTTTGTATTATTGATCACATTTTTCATAGCAAAATAATGAATTCAACTTTTTCTATTTGAGCTTCTTCTTAAGTGAATCATCACTGACAGTATCTTCAGTTTTCTTACTTTGTACTGTAGATTTTATTTTTGTAGACCCTGCCATCTTTTAAAAATATGTGACTTTTTAGCATATGCTAGTTTTACTAGCAAATTTTATCTCTCTCTCTCTCTCTGTTTTTTGTTAGATCACCCATCCTTTCCTCATTTGTTCCTTGTTACCTCTCATGCTTAACGTTATGTTTTGGTTGTTTCTGCAGGATACAAAATGGAATTCCATTATCTCTAGTATTTACATTTTCCCTCAAATTTTTGAGAAAATATAATGACTTACATAGTTTAAGGCCATCATTTTGGATCAAATACAAAATAACCAGTGTTCTAAGGGGCAAAATTAGCTAATTTTAAAAGCTGAGCTTAAAATGTCAAAATTGAGTATCTTGGTTTTAAAGATGAGGTTACTTTTATTGTACAACTCTGGGCTAGTCTTAGAGTGTTTAATACTAAAATTGACACAGTGGACACCTTAGATTTAGTGGAACATTATCACAAAACTCTGATGTTACTAGATGAAAATGTAAATTTGATTTTCGAAGTTCCTTCAAGGTTGCCATTTCCCTATTTAACTTTATTAATTTTCAGCTTTAATCTGTAATTTAGCTTTTTGATCAAGGAGTCATAAGGACTTTTAAGACTCTTTACACAAAGTCCTCTATGGAAAGGGTTGCCAACATTATGAAAGAGAACTCCAATATCATTAAAGTCAGAAGGATTACACCATTGAAGATGCTTGTAATAGAAAAAGCTGTGAAAGTCATCAAGCCCAAATTTATAAATTCCTGTTGTAGAAAACTGTGTCCAGATGTTGGGCATGATTCAGGGGACTTATAATCGAGCCAGTCAAGAAAATTATGAAGGGGGGTGGGTAGATCTTGGAGAAATTAAAGAGCTAATAGACATCACACACCAGAAGAATTTTTTTTTTTTTTGAGACAGAGCCTTAAACTGTCCTCCTGGGTAGAGTGCTGTGGTATCACAGCTCACGGCAACCTCCAACTCCTGGGCTCAAGGGAGTCTCCTGCTTCTGCCTCCCAAGTAGCTGGGGCCATAGGCGTCCACCACAATGCCTGGCTATTTTTTGATTGCAGCCGTCATTGTTGTTTGGCAGGCCTGGGCTGGATTCGAACCCACCACCTTAGGTGTATGTGGCTGGTGTCTTAGCCACTTGAGCCATAGGCGCCAAGCCACACACCAGAAGAATTAACAGAAAATGACTTGATAGAGATGAGTGCTTCCCAACTGGTGCCAGATGATGAAGAAGAAGTTATAGAAGACATCTGATACAGTGCCAAAAAAACAAATTGAGGAGGAGTATGAGAGAGGTAAGGGATAAAAACATATTTATTGGGTAAAATGTATACTCTTCTGGATGGGCACACTCAGAATCCTGACTTCCACATTATACAATTCATCCATCTAACAAAAACACTTATACTCCCTAAATATTTTTGAAATAAAAATATGTTTATAAATTAAAAAAGAAAACAAATAGACGTGAGTAATGTCCCTATTACTCAAGACTGCATTTGACTTCTTTTATAACATAGATCTATGACACAAGCACTGAAACTAAAGAAAATGATAGAAGAAGAATTTGGATTATAGAGAAACATTTTGGGAGAAATGAAAAAGCAAAAACGTCAGGTTGAAATTACATTTTTTAATGCTACACTGACTTTATAGAATAAATGAAATGAGTGAAATCAGCCAGGCATAGAAAGACAAATAGTGCATGACATCTTTATCTTTACTTAAATTGCTCTGGGTCAGAGAGTATAATTTACGATTTTAATTCTTTGAATTTTGTTGGGAAATTCTTTATAGTCTGCCAAAGTCTGGACAACGTGGGTGAACTTTCCATGAGCTATTGAAGAGAGGGTTCATTTAGTTATTATTGGCAAAGCAATCAATATATTTTGATTAGTCCACCTTTGTTAATTTGTATGCACAGACTTTTCGTGTTTTTACTTTATTTGCTTCTTTTTTGCTATGGCAGGCATATTGAAATCTGTTACAATGGTGTTTTTGTCTACCTCTCCTTTTAGTTGTGTCTCATTTAGCTTTATATGCTTGAATCTATATTATTTTCGCACACAAATTTTAGTTTAATAAAATTAAACTAGTTTAATCCTTAATTATGAAAATGATAGTTTAATCCTTAATTATAAAAATGTCCATCTTTACCTTTAGTGATGATTTTTATGTCACTGAATATTCTATCTGTTATTAATATGGCCATACGAGTTTTCTTTCTTTTAGTGTTTACATATTATATCCTTTTATATTGCTTTTTACTTTTAAACTTTCTTTTTATATTTGAAACATGTCTTATGGGAGGGGGCAAAGCACTATGGCTGAATAGAAACCTCCAGTGATCATCTCTCTGAATGAACAGCAAACTCAACCACTGTTCACACAAGCAAGCAACTTCAGGAGACATAAAAAGCCGGTGAGCCGTTGCACTACCCAGTTGTAACATTAAATCAAGGAAAAAAACACTGAAGAAGGCAGAAAAGACAATCTTTCATTACCTACACCACTCTTCCTTATGCCCCCTCCCACATGTGAGCAGAGCTGTGCCAATATGCTAGAGTAGGGAGAGAACTTATATGGCAGGGAGAGGGAGAGTGAAGTGATTGTGGGCCTTTGCATTGAGACCCATTGTGAAGCCCTGCCACAGGGGAACATAGCACTGGAATTCTGCCAGTGATTAGACAGGGAGCATTTGGACCATCCCAGCCAGAGAAAACAACTCTGGCCTGAAACCCAAGTTCTAGCTAGCCCTACCAGCTGACAAAAAGCAACCTGAGGCTTGGAATGAATTCATTTGGCAATGTGGTCACAAGGGTTTCAGTCCTTAGGCCATTCCTGTGGCTGTGCTGGCCCCATTGGATGTGGGATGCACATGACCCAGAAGACACCAGTGGTAGCAGCCAAGTCTGTGCCTATTTCACCCCACATCCCCAATTATAGGCAATGCAGCTCAAAATGTCTTCTTCCATTTGAGGAAAGAAAAGGAAAAGTTCAGAGGACATTGCTTTGCAGCATGGATACCAGCTCAGCCACAGTGAAAGAAAGTATCAAGCAGGAATGTAAAGCCCTTGAGTCCAGGTCTTTGGTCCTGGAAGGCATTTGTAAACCCACCCAGTGTTAGAAGGAAGTACCCTGAAGGGAAGGACTGTCAGCACTCACTACTTGCTAACTAAAGAGCCCATGGACTTTCAATAAACATCAGAGGTATCCAGGTAATAGTCACCACAGGTTTTGGGTAAGAATGAGATGGCTTGAAGTGTGACTTGGCATCGGTTGCCTTGATGGAGTGTTTACATCACTCCTCCCCCAACTCCCACAGCCCAACACATGGAGTGAGGAAGAGAGTAAGAGACTTAGCTAAGAAATCCAGAGACTTCTATATTTTACCCAGGTCAGCCAAGGCAGTACCATCAGAAGTCTGCAAGAGTCACAGCATTACTGGGCTTGAGACACCGCCAGTGCTGATATAGTGACCAAAGGCTTAGCTTATAACACTCACAACACTTCAAACAATGGGAAAGTCTTCTGAAGAAGGACAGATTCAAATAAACTCAGATTATAAGATAAAAATAAATACCTAACTCTTCAATGCCCAGCCATCTGGGAACATCCACAAGCATTAAAAACACGTAAGAAAACATGACCTCACCAAATGAATTAAATAAGGTACTAGGGACCAACTCTGGAGCAATGGAGATACGTGAACTTTCAGAACTAGAATTCAAAACAGCTGTCTTGAAGAAGGTTAAGGAAATTCAACACAACACAGAGAAGGAATTTAGAAGCCCATCAGAGAAATTTAACTATGAGATTGAAATAACAAAAAGAAAATTAAGCAGAAATTCTGGAGCTTAAGAATTCAATTGAAAAATTACATCAGAGTCTCTCAACAGCAGAAATAATCAAAAAGAAGAATGAATGAATGAGTTTGAAGATTAGCTATTTGAAAAATACAGTCAACAGAGAAAACGGAAAATAGAATAAAAAAGAAGTGAAGCACATCTACAAGATATCTAGATAGCCTCTAAAGGGCAAATCTGAGAGTTATTGGCCTGAAAGAGGAAGTAGAGAAAGATAATTGGGTAGAAAATATATTCAAAGAAATAATAATAGAGAACTTTCCAAGGCTAAAGAAATATATCAATATTCAGATAGAAGAATGTCATAGAATATCAAGCAATTTAACCCACACAAGGCTACATCAAGGCATTCAATAATTAATCTCCCAATGGTCATCGATAAAGAAAAGGTCCCAGGAAAATTCAGAAAAAAGAAAAAGAAAGAACATACAAAGGAGCTCTGATACATCTGGCAGCAGACTTCTTAGTGGAAACCTCATAGTCCAGGAGAGAATGGCACGTCATATTCAAAGTGCTGAAGGAAAAATACCTTAAGCCTAGAGTACTGTGTCCTGCAAAAATACCCTTCCAACATGAAAAAGAATGAAAGACTTCCCTAGACAAACAAAAGCTAAGGATTTCATCAGTACTAGACCTGTCCTACAAGAAATGCTAAAAGGAATTCTTCAATCTGAAAGAAAAGGAAACTAATGAATGAGAAGAAATCATCTGGGCTCGTCGCCCGTGGCTCAATCGGCTAAGGCGCCAGCCATGTACACCTAAGGTGGTGAGTTTGAATCCCCAGCCCGGACCTGCCAAACAACAATGATGGCTGCAACCAAAAAATGGCCGGGCGTTGTGGTGGGCGCCTGTGGTCCCAGCTAGTTGGGAGGTGGAGGCAGGAGACTCGCTTGAGCCCAGGAGTTGGAGGTTGCTGTGAGCTGTGATGCCATAGCATGATGCCATAGCACTCTACCCAGGGGGATAGCTTGAGGCTCCGTCTCAAAAAAAAAAAAAAAAAGAAATCATCTGAAGGTATAGAATTCATAACAGTAAGTTCACAAATACAAAATCTTCTATTGGTGTAATTATGGTGCATAAACCACTTGCATCTTGAGCAGGAAGAGTAAAAGACAAATGTATCCAAAATAACCATAACAACTTTTTGAAGGACAAATAGTATATTTTGGATGAAAGTAACAAAAGGTTCAAAAGTTTGTGTGGGGGCTGTGTACAGTGGCTAACTCTTGTAATCCTACCACTCTGGGGGGCTGAGTTGGGAGGATGGCTTGAGACCAGGCATTTTAGACCAGCCTGACCAAGAGTAAGACCCTGTCTTTACAAAATGTAGAGAAAATTAGCTGGGTGCTGTGGTGTATACCTACAGCACCAGCTACTCAGGAGGCTGAGATAAGAGGATGTCATGAGCCCAAGAAGCTGAGATTTCAATGAGCTATGATGAGGCCACTGTACTGTCTCCTGGGTGACAGTGACACTCATATCAAAACAACAACAACCACAAAACAGGAAAGATGGAGTCAAAGCATAGACTTTCTGTTTAAGTTATCTTTGCTTATTTGTTTGAAAGCAGAGTTGTCATAAAATACTTTGTTAGGACATGTTTTTTGCAAGCCCCATGGCCATGTCAAATCAAAAAACCTACAATAGGCATACAAAAAAAAAAAATAAAAAGCAAGAAATTAAAATCCACTACCAGAGAAAGTCACTTTTTTATTTTTATTTTTATTTTTGGCCCGGGCTGGGTTTGAACCCACCACCTCTGGCATATGGGGCTGAGGCCCTACTCCTTTGAGCCACACCACCCTGAACATGCCTAAACTTGTCTGATCTTGGAAGCTAAGCAGGGGTGGGCCTGGTCAGTACTTGGATGAGAGAAAATCACTTTTAACAAAGGGAGAAAGAAGGAAGAAAGAAAGGGAGGACCACAAGATAATCAGAAATCAAACAATAACATGGTAATAATAGTAAATCCTTACTTATCAATAACAACATTGAATGTAAATGCACTGAACTTTCCAATCAAAAGACATGCAATTTACCCAGATTGAACCAAAGGAAAATAAAACCTAAATAAACCAATAAAAAGTAATGAGATAGAAATAGTAATAAAAAGTATCCCATCAAAGAAAAGCCCAGAACCCAATGGCTTCATTGCTGAATTCTACCAAGCATTCAAAGAACAATTAATACCAATCCTACGTAATTTATTCCAAAACACTGCAGATGTGTCCATATCCCCAAACTCATTCTATGAGGCCTATGTCACCCTTGTATCAATATTAGACAAAGTCACAACAAAAAATGGAAACTGTATATCAATAGCTTTGATAAACATTGATGCAAAAATTCCTAACAAAATACTAGCAACCTGAACTCAGTAGCACATTAGAATGACCTAATGATCTCATGATCAAGTGAGACTCATCCCAGAGGGGCAGGAATGGTTCAACTACACAAATCAATGTTATATATCATATCAACAGAATGAAAGACAAAACCATTTGAACATTTCATTGAAGCTAAAAAATTCAACCTCACTTCATGATAAAAACTTTAAAAAAATCCATCATAGAAGAAACCTACCTTAACAAAAAAAGGTCCCAGATCAGACAGATGGGGTTAGTTAATTATTTTAATTGCTGTACAACTTAGATGCAATAAAATGTACAACTGGAAGTGTATGGATCCACAGACTGATGGATGAACTTTTTGCTATGTAACAGAGCACCACTCTTTTAATTTACTGGTGGAATACCTCAGTTTAGCTTCAGAAAGCCAATGTTTTATGAAAGCATGTGTTTTGATACATCGTGTTCGTGTAAATGTAAAATATTATTTTCCCTAGAAGCACATAACCTAATTGGTCCTTGCCTTAGGAGTTTACAGACTGGATACAAGTTTTACAACCCAATATAGGGTTTACATACCCATGTGAGCGTGTACAAGCTCACTTTATCTTACCTGGCATATTACCTAGGTGCTAGTTTCTTCTTTGGAAAGGTGGAATAGTATAACTGAAAAAGCAAAAGCTGAGGAGATTAAACTGATCTGGAATTTTGTCTTGTCCCTAAAATTTCAAATTGTTACTAAGGCAAGCAAGTTACCCCTGTGACCCTTCTTTTTTCCATTTTACAATTGGAATGCGGGGTCACTGTGAGGATGAAGTGGTATCTGCCCCTGGCTGCTAATTAATATTAGCCACTCCTCATTTTATTCTCGACTCAGCATTTTTCTCATCAGCGGTACCTGTTGCCTTGCTGCCTCCCTTACCCCTCTATCTCCTCTTCTTTCCTTTCGTGATTGTGTTTTCAGGCCCCATTTTTATTCCCTCCCTATCTCACCCATGCCCCTGTGCATACGCGATGGGAGCATATTATGGAATATTCCGATTAGCCATCATTCTCCTTCTTTCGATTTCTGCAAGTTGCTTGGACACGGGTAAAAGTGGACTGTAGATGGGTGTGCTGAGGGCAGACGGCTGCTCTTTGCTTGGAGATTGTCTACAGTCATCAAAAATGGCGTCCTTTTTGTCGAGTGTCAATTCCCTCATTTTTCTCCACCCTGAGTTTTTGCGGTTTAAAACAGGGCATTTGGCAGCTTGTCTTTTTCTTTCTAGTTTACTCTCTGATCAAACTTCCTCTGTCTGAGTTCACTCCTGGAGGGTTTGGGGGTTGTTGTAAGGCATGCATTTTTAATTCAGTAAAATTAAATCTCTTTGGTTAAATCTACTGTGAAATTAAAACCTTGACTCAAACCTGACATTCAATAGAAGCCTTTGAAAGTGTTCGGATTTTATGTGAACTCAAATGGCCATAGTAAGTCTTAGGTTCCTTTTAGATTTTTCAGGTTCAGCGGCCTGATGGGAGATGCAAGCTTGTTGTATAGAGACAGAAGTACTTTTTCAGGTGCACGAAGTGTGGGCTGAGAGAGATATTCAGGCTAACACGGGGTTATCTCTCCCTATACTTGTATTTTGGGGCCCTTTGTTAAGTAGCTAGTGTATTTTTTAGTGGCTAGTTACCAAACTATACATAGGTACAATGATTCTGTTACCACTGGACCCTTTTCTGCTTAATGGCATTACAGTTTCATTGGTGGTATTAATAGCAGTAGCAATGAGGTTCTATTAATTTTTCCCCTTTGGATGCAAGATCACCCATCTGTGGAATATGAACTGCTAGTTAATCACATTTGGTCAGGTAATCTTGGCTTTCTCCAGGCACAGAAGTTTAGTACACTTACGGACATGCTTAATTGGTATTACTTGATTAAGACTGCGTTTTACAGGTAATTTACTTAAATAAACAGAAGGTTATTTGATTTCCTATTTAATTCATAAAATTAAATGAGTGTAAATTTTAAATTTTTGGTAACTCCAAGGAAACGTGTATGTGTGTGTTTCAAGGTGGAGTTCTGTTCATTTCTTAATAGGTCAATGATTTTTATGTGTCTTTGTATGTGGATACCACTAAACATACCTCGGTGGGATCGAGACCTGTACCATATTTTATTTATCAGGGTCTTTATTCCTTACCCCCTGTGTAGTCTTGGGAACCTAGGATTTATGCTCACAGGATTTTTCTTTGCAAATGTTATCATAAAAATATGTTTCCAGACCACTGACTTCATTTAGAAGCCCTTTATCTTACAGACACTTTATTTTAGAATTCTTTCAGGTTTAAAAAAACTCGAGAGATAGAACAAAGAGTTACCCTTTGCTTTGCATCGAATTTCCGCTAGTATTAACATCTTACATTAGCCTGGTACGTTTGTTGCCATCGATGAACAATACTGTTCCATTGTTATTAAGCAAAGTCCATATTCAATTCAGAATCCTTTAGTTTTTACCCAATGCAATTCTTTTTTAATCTATTCTGGATTCCATCTGGGATACCACATCACATTGAGTTGTCATTTTCCTTACATTCCTCGTGGCTGTGACGGTTTTAGAGTTACGAATGTCCCCTCCCACTCATTAGACGACCCAGTGCTGTCTGTAGTGCTTTCTTGTTTTGGATCTTAGATTTCAGCCTTCGGTTTAATCTCCTCCCGGCCTCAGCCCCTCTCTCCAACCTCCTGTCTCCTCTCTTCTTTTTTCCTCTCCTTCCCGGTCTCTGTACTGACTTCTGCCCATACAGGTTTATTATTGCCTTTTAGTTTTTCACTCTGGTTTTACATGTTCCCTTTCCCTGCTTGCTTGAGATTTTCTCTCCTATAGTTTAATTTTTTCCCCTTCGCTCTGACTTGCTTTAGTTTTTCCCAAAGCTTTTGAAACCTCTACTCGTATGTGGATTTTTTTGAGCATGTAGTTTATTAACGTATTCTCCTGATTAAACTTGAATTTAAGACCCAGAACAGATATTTGCTGTGTAACTTTGAATAATTAACTGACTTCTCTGAACAGAAATTTTCTCATAATGATAACCTCTTAGAATCTCATTTGACAATGGAGTATTAATTAGATGAGAGAAAGCTAAAATATCTTTTTATGGGTGGAGTAAAGGAAGTAGACTAATTTAAATTACTTTAAGGAAAACAAAAGAAATGAACACACCGACAGTAGGGTTTCATAAGTATAAATACCAAATGGGAGAATCTATTGCTACCTGGAGACCTTTCTATGTTTATTATCTTAAAGCAGCTTAGTGGGTTAGCCTGGATCAGGCATTCAGACTCAGAAAAAAATCAGACCATAGTAAATTAGATTTTAATTAAAATTAAGAAAATGATCATGTCATTGCAATGGCAATGACTGGACTTGTTGTCTATGTTGTGGTCCATTCATATAATAGTACAAAGTCTGCTTTAAATGAATTCTAGCAAATAACACCAACATCATTTTGCTCAAATCTCTGAGTCATAGCTCCACTTCCAATTGAAGCAAATTTGGGTTTTAGAAAATTAATAATTCACCCCACCATCACTTTCGTGTTCCATCCTCTGCCTCCATCCAAATGTGTTAACTCCTCAAACCCACCACTGGGCTGTCTCATCTCCTTTCTTAAATCATTTCTTCCTTCCTCCTGGTAACTAGTGGAGAAACGCCTAAATTTTTTGCCACTTTACTTTGATCTACAGGTATTCATCCTTGAATCCATTAAGAGACAGCTTTGTGGCCCAACTGCCTTCTGAGGACTGGCATTTATTACTGTCTTTGGTCATTTCACTTAATACATCTTGGCCTCTCCCGGTGGCTGACACGCATGCTCTTACTTGATACAGCCTGTGGATAATCCCTCTTTCAACCAGAGCCACTTAATAATACAAGCACATTGATGTGGTACCATCACCTACACGAGATTGGGACATACTGCTACTGTAGGTAAAATCTGAAGAGTGTAAAAGGAAAGAAGATGAAAATATTATTTTTGCCCTCTTGGAGATTTCTTCCATATTTTGCCTCCACTATACCTTAAAAGAAATTCTGTTCACTGGGATACAAGACATAATATGATTTCTCTTCTTGAAGTCCCTGCTCTCATTTTTGACTCTTAAGAGACCTGGCCCTCCTGAATACACCTCTGAGACTCCTTTACTTTTCAAGTACCCCAGAGCCCCCCTAACAGTGTGAGATGCTTCCTTTTGTTGATGAGTCAGCATCTAGGTGAGTGCACCAGCCATTTACTTATTTCCCGTGACAAGTGGCCCGAGTCTTATCTTCCGTCAGACATAGAGATAATGAAAGGTTTTTTTTTTTTTTTTTAAACTTATATTCATGGTATCTAGAAATTTCTTTGGAGGTTAATCTACTTTCAGTTTTGTCTAAATATGGCTGACTCAGCTAATAGTTACAGTAATAAATCATTTCTACTAATTGAGAACTTAGTGTTGATTATGTTATCCTCACAAAAATCCCGTGAAGTGGATCACAGTATGAGCTTGATATTAATGAGAAAACTGAGGATCGAGGAGGTTAAATAAGTTGCTCAGTATCCTACAACAGTAAGCATGAGAATCTGAGTTCAGCTCTCTCTGAGTCATGTGCCTTGTTTTTCACATTTCTTTCTCTATCATCTCTACCTCTGTTATGATTGGACTTTGGCATTCCAGGAGTTATCTATCCAGAAAAGAAGGGTCTTCTTCAATCCACTCGAAGGGAATGAATTTAAATGCCTTCTCCATCAGGATGCTCCTGGCTTGAGGAGGAAGGAAGAGGAAATGAAAAGGGCGATATTTAAGAAAACAGCAGACATCGGTAACTTTAGAAAGCAGGAGAATTAGGCAGGATGAACTAAAAGTTGCTGGTTGAAGCTCTGAGCAAACAGTAAGGAAGTGCTAATGTGGCATTGAACACTTGTTATTTGGCTCTGGGCCTGTAGCTCAGGGGCTAGGGCGCCAGCCACATACACCAGAGCCAGCAGGTTCGAATCCAGCCTGGGCCTGCCAAACGACAATTACAACTACAATCAAAAAATAGCCGGGCATTGTGGTGGGCACCTGTAGTCCCAGGTGCCCACGCTGAAGTACGCTAAATTGTTCCCTTAGGGTAGTGGAATTAGATAATGAAAGGGGAGTTTGTTACAAAAACAACATAATTCCTCAGTGCTTCACGTAATTGGCAATAAGTATATATAGAGTGCCAAAAATGTATACTTGGGAGGCTGAGGCAAGAGAATCGCTTAAGCCCAAGAGAGTTTGAGGTTGCTGTGAGCCGTGACACCACAGCGCAGATGTGGGTTTCCAACTCAGTTCCATATATGTATAATTTAATTCCTCATATGCACCAAGTAGATTAAATACAAAATAATAATTACTTCACAGCTGTGTGTAAAATTGAATAATATATACAAGGCAACTCTGAAAATTTTAAATATTTGATGTATGTTGTCTCCATTACCTTTTAGATGTTATTCAGTCCTTTTTTTATGCTAAGCTATAATCCTTATCTTTTACCCAATGGTAAACATGTCATCTGAGTTCACCTTAACATGAGGTATTTATAAATAAAAACTACTTTTCTTACTCTGTGGTGCTTCCTTGTGATCCTTCTGCCCAGGGTTCTGGCTGAGAAACAAGGTGATGCTGTCCTGCTCTTGCTAGTTGGCTCTACTCACCCTGGGTGCTCTAGGAGCAGATATGAATCAGTGAGAATCATATATCTGTTTCTTTAACTGTTTTGTCAGCAACAGCATTTTGCAGCAATCAGCTTGCAGTTCCCTCCAAGAGGACGCAGAGTCATATACATTTAATTCCTGACCTCGAGCTCCCGTTTCTCTAACTGATCGACTGGATTCTATTAGATGAAAATTGGGGCATCTCCTAGGTCCTGCCACTGTGCTAATGTTACGGAAGTTATAAGAACAGGTAAGGTAGGAGACCTTTCCTTTCTAAGTTCCGATGCGGTAGACATATAAAATAAGCAAATATAGTTCCGTGTGAAGTGTAATATGAAAAGTTCCATAAAAGGCCAAAAAAAAAAAAAAAGTTTTCTGCAAGGGTTTTAGAGGAAAAGGAAGATATATAGGATGAGAGAATAAAGAGAGAATTCATAATGGGTATATAATGCTAAACTTTCTGAGATACCATTTTTTACTAGCATGACAGAAAAAAATATATTAGCATTTTATTATTAGAAATGGTTTTTTTTTTGAAAAATAAATACTTGCCTTTATATGCTATGGCTATTAAGAGTACATTGTTATTTTTGGAAAGTAATCTGGCTGTATTTTATCAGGTTTAAAATGTACATGTCATTTGACCAAATAATTAACTTCTGGGAATTGATTTGACAAAAAAGTAATAGATTATAAAGATGTACATACAAAGATGTTTATTTTACTCTTGTTTGCAATAGTTAAAAAAAGGACTAAACTGAATATTCCTCTTGGAATGGCAGAATAAATTAGGTACTATCTGTAGCGTAGTATAGGAGATAATTGTTAATATGAATGAAATAGATATCCATAAATTGAGGTGCAGACATGTCTATGTAAATTGTATGAGCAAAAAATCACTGCAGAATACTATGTATGTGTATATTTTATATTGTGCATATATCTTCATAAGCTAAATTATTCACCAAATATGTATGTTCATGCAACTTTTTAGATGTAAAGCAAAGAGAAATTATGGAAGGAAGTACACTAAATTGTTCCCTTAGGGTAGTGGAATTAGAGAATGAAAGGGGAGTTTGTTACAAAAAGAACATAATACCTCAGTGCTTCACGTAATTGGCAATAAGTATATATAGAGGGTGCCAAAAATGTATACACAGTTTATGAAAGGAAAAATCTGTATTAAAACTGTAATACTCAGTATATACTGATAATCTTTTTTATGTTATACATCTTGTGTCTCTTGTCATTGCAGAAATCAAATGTGACTTGAGTATTACAATGTCAATACTGTTTTTTTCCTTTCTTAAAATGTGTGTATGTATTTTTGGCAACCTCTGTATATGTCACTTGGGAGGAAAAAGAATGAGTAAATTTCTAATAATCAAAGATGGTTTGGGCATAAGGAATGAAGGATTAGTTATAGGCACCACCCCTGGATAGAGCCTCAGAAACCAGCAGTGGCCCAGCAACTCAGGCCCGGAAAATGTGGGTGGAGCAAAGTCTGTAAGGGCAGAGGAGACAGATTGGATGTGGCATGAACGGCTTGTATTTCCTTTGGAAGCTAATGGGCAGAAAGTGAAGTTGTTTGAACAGAATTGCATGACTCTGGCTGGGCTTTTAGGGGCTTTTATTGGCCCTGGGTTCAGGATGGATTGCACAGAGCAGGACCTAGAAGCTGGGAGAGCTATTAAGAAGCTATTTGCAATAGTCTAGGCAAGAGATAATGACCTGTGTTAGAGGGGTGGCTGTGGTTTGGAAAGAGAAAAATGAGAGTGATGTGTTGGAGGAAGATTGCTCAGACTTGTCAACTTATTGATGTAGATAGTTAGGGAGTGGGGGTAGGAGGAGTAGTCAGCGGTGATTGAGAGAATCATGACATGCTCGGCAGAGAGAGAAGGGTCTGAAGGTGGTTTGGAGATTAAAGGTGACATGCGTGATTTATAGCAGAGTGAAGGTCTGCTTGGCAGATGAAAATTGCCACTCAGATTGAGGCTAGAGTCATGGTTTTGTAAGATGCTTGCATGGAGCTGATAGGAGTTTGCAAGGAATGGGTGCAATTTACCCAAAACAGACAGTAGAGAGAGAAAAGAAAAGGGATAGGATTTTGGTGTGTACACTTTGAGGGAGAAGAATCAAGGGAACCATTGAGAAGGTATAATGAGACCTGCTGGAAACCAGAGCAGCTTGGGCGATGGAGTCAGGCTTTTGGGTTTGGTTTCCTTGAAGAAACCATCTGAGACGCTCTCACGTTTTGCTAAAATCTCTATGTGTTTTCATTTTCTTTTATCTAAGCAGGTTTTCAGCACATTGAGGCAACTAGCATGCCACAACCATTACGTGAGTGGTAAGGGAGGAACTTCATAAGGAGGGGGGCACGCTGGCCCCACTGTCACCCTCAGACCCATCACCGTGTCACTGAGACGCAGCCGCCAACCTGGTGCTTCTTGGGATGTGAGGCAGCAGGAAGCAGATGGCACCATCTGCGAAACATTCTAGCCAAAAAGGAAAAATGATTTGAGCCGGGGTCACTCTCACCTGCAGAGCTACCATTTCCCAGGAAACCTGGAGGCTGAGGAACATGTTGAACAATAACACAGGAGGTCAACAGGCACCTGCAGATCTGGAGACACTCTAGTGTGCAGGTTTAATAGTTCCACCCATGTATAAATGGGAGGAAAAAGGAAGGGGGGATTATTATGGAATAAAAAAGACTGAAAGTCCTAAGAACCTCCTACCCATCATGCATCCTCACCCCCCACAAAAAAGGAAAAACTCTGAGTGAGTGTGACGTTGGCTCAGAGAGCACCATTGACCTTACCTTTCTCTCACCCCCTCGTCAAATCCAGCACGCAGCCACTCGATTGTGGGATTTTGCTTCTTAAATGTCACCTCATCTGTCTGTTCTGCTCCAGTACCATTGCAGCCCTCAGGTCCAAGCTGCTTTTCTCTCTTGCCTGGACTATTAACACATATAATTGGTTTTCTCCTATCTGCCTGCCTGTTTTTCATTTTGTAACCTGAGCTAGTTTTAGAAATGCAGATGTGATCACTTGATATTCCTGCCCCGATCCCTCCAGGACCGATGTCCTCCCTGGCACGACCCTCCATTCTCCCTTTCCTTTCCTGACCCAGCTGGCTCTCTGTGTGTCTGGATGGACTTACCCTTTCCCTTTCAGGGCTTCCTCATGGGTTGTTGTCAGTCTGGGGGTGCCATTCTAAACACACACGTGTGTGCATGTGCAGACTACCCCCCCCCCCATACCAGTTAATTCTGCCTCTGGAAATTCATCCTTGAGACCCCATTCTAGGTCACAGCCTTCTTTTTCTAAGCTTCTTATGTTTTTCCTTCACAGTATTTATCAAAATTTGTAATTATAGTTTTTTGTATAACTTCTGGTGTTCTGTTGATTGGCCTCAGGAGGACATAAGCTCCCTGAGAGCAGGAGATAAGCGAGTTTTGTCAAACTCTGTATGGATCTCCTGTGCCCATCACAGTGCCTGCCATGCATGGTGTATGATAAATAGTGAATGGACGGCTGGTTGGCATTGGATCTTATGGACACCCTGGCACTATTGGTACGAGTTCACACGGCTGTCTTCTATTCATCCGGACTCTGGGTTTCTTCTTCCAGTATCCTCGTCTCTTTTTATTAGTTTGATTTGTGCAAAGAGAGAACTCTCAAAATTACAATTCTTGGAATACATTTTGTGTGGCACTGAAAATGTTTATTTTTCACTTCCAATCATTCTGCACTTAATTCTCTTCGTGCATCCTTGAGTGAGGATATCTAATTCTTTTTTGTGTGTGTTTTAAGACCTGCTTTCCGAAAGCCTCCAGCTGATGCCCGACTCTGCCTGGTATCCTCTTTCTCTGTCTCATGGATTCCAGAATCAGACAGTCAGTTTGGCACGGGTTTCCTAGGGTTTTCACATGTTTGAGTAATTCTTTCTTTGAGTTCAGAATTAAGTCTAGAATAGCCCCTTGAGTAGAGCTTTCTCCCCCTTTAGGTTAAAAGTATCTGCAAGGCAGGCCAAGAGTGGAACGTGGACATTTTTCATGACTCCCAGACCTGGACACTCATCCGTGTGATTTGGGGTAATTTACTCAACTCCTCTTCTGTTTTCTTGACCATGAAATGAGACAATACTTACCATGCACCATTCTTTTGAACAATTACATCTTTCCCACTTGAAAATATTCACTTGCATCTGATTAATTCTAAATAATTTAAAGAAAGTCAGGCCCTTTTGAAAGATAAATTCATATATGTTGACCATATAACTTTTATTAGCGTTCTGCAGTCAGCTTTTATGTAAAGGGCTCTTTCAACTTGAGGTCCTTCCTCCTTTTCCCTCAAATTTCTTTTCCGCCCTTCAGTAACATTTTCACTCTTCCTCATGGGTACAAAGGCATTTGCTTTTGAGAATTCCCTTCCTTAAATTTCCGGGCTCAACAAATACTAGGCCAAACTTTCGATCCATGTGCTAATGGGACAGGGAGAACCTGGGTGTGTCCTTTGTGGAGTGGGATGGATGGCTCTCAATTTTGGCTGCTAAAATCCACTGGCGAGATTTTAAAAAAACACCTATGATTATTTAGCATGACTAGAGATTTCATTTAGTTAGTCTGGGCATGAATATTTTTTGGAGTCCTCCAGATGGTCCTAATGGGAAGCCCAGGAAAGAAACCACATTAGTGACTCTAATGGTTGGGCTTTGAGAGTCAATCACTGGGCGGGCCAGTGGGAGGGAGCAGAGGAGGGAAGCCATGCTTCTCGCTAATTTAAACCAACATTTGCATGGGAAATGGCAAGAGTTGTGCTTAAAATGGGCTTATTAATTGTATTTTGCACGTATTTTGGCTTTTTCTTAATTCTTGTAAACCCGAGCTAAGTTTGTAAACTCACAAATAGCTTTAAAAACTCTGAGAAACATACAGGGAGATTGAATACAATTTTCCTTGTTTGCCCCAAAGCAAACATCACATTAAAATGTTGGAAGGGGAGCTTCAAACTGTAGGAGGGATAAAAAGTCACTTCTGAACATTCCACAGAAACTGAACCCTAGGGATCCACCTGCCTTTCTTATGTAGCCTCATATACTGTGGGAGTCTTGAGAAACTGCCTCATGACAACTTTTTTTAATGCGGAATTATACTTGAGCTATTGATTTTTTTCTGGACCAAAAAAAAATTTTTGATTGCATAATTTTTTTTCATGCAACATGTTGATAAAGACATATATCTTCCCTGGATTTTTGCAAATAATGAACACCCTTACAGAACTAACAAATGTCGAACAGTGAGAGAACAAAGAGATGAGATAGAATATTTTCATTTAAAATGGGGATTAAACACAGAGCATTGATAAGTCAAGTAAAGGACCCATTTGGGAAAGGTCTGATAGGGATGGTTCTTTGACAAGCCGTGGAAAGATTATTCCGAGGGAGGAATGGAAGGTAATGTATATTGAAGAAGCAAAATTGGGTGAGAGAGAAACAGGCACATTCAAGGCAGGAAGTTTAGGGAGTGGAGCAAATTTATGAAGTGTATTAAAATTAGGAAGTGCCATTTGAAGCTTCTGCTTGAAATGAGTGGATTAACACATGCGATCTGTTATCCCACCTGGAGACAGCCTATAAAGTTCCTTAGCCAGGGAAAATATAGTTTTAATCAGTTACACAAAACAACTTTCCTTGTGTACCTGGTAATAAAGAGCTTTATCAAGGTGACGGATGAGAAGAGTACGGTGTGTGTAACACTGTAGAATATTAGAAAACTTTCACATGCCGTTGACTAACTTGACTTACTTTCTTCTAGGTTCCCTAGAGAAATGGAAATGTTTATGCCAAATTTCCACATGAGAAGGATGCTACCTTCTCCCACAAGAGAATTTTAAGAGGTGATGGATGTCGCTGAGCTGTGGCATTGTGTCTTAACTGTGTAAAGGAACACCTATGTAATTTTTCATGTTAAGCAAATTACAAAAGCCTTGACTTCCCCATCGCTCATATTTGATGTTGAGCTGTGTGGTCTTCTAAGAGGTTCTGTTTCCTGAGGTGGAAAAGAGCAGCCGAGGAGGACGCTAAGAGCACACAACAAAGGAATACCAAGTAGAAAATCAAATCAAATCAGCACTGTATTCTAATATTCCTTGGTCTCCTACCTACTAACTTGACTGATTTTCCTCCAGCTTCCCCAGAGAAATGGAAATGTTTATGCTAAATTTCTAAATGGGAAAGATGCTACCTCCTCCCAAGAGAGAATTGGTCTGGCTTAAATACGAAAGGTAAAGCCATACTAATGAAACGTTTGCTCTATATTAAAGTTTTTATATGAAAAATTTTCTATTTCATCATCCAATCTAGGAGTCTGGAAGTCAAGTTCATCAAGGCTTGAGTTTATTTAATTTCTATTTCATTGTCCGATCCTTGAGAAACTTTGCTTCCACTGGCAAATTTTGTATGCACAGCTTCTTTGTGATATTTAGAGGTCATCATTCTTGACAAATAGCAGCTATTTTTTGAGAGAGACTTGAAATTTAGATTACTTTCTGGACAAAATAGCCAGTTGAAACTGACTTTAATAACATATGTGGTGTTTAGGTGCTGCTATGGGTTGAATGTTTGTACCCCCCCCCCAATTCAAATGTTGAAACTTAATCCTCGATGGGTTAGTTTTAGAAGGTGAGGTCATTGGGAGGTGATTAGATTGTGAACACTTAAATTGTGAAGACGCAGTCTCTATGACTGGGATTAGTTCTCTTATAAAAGAGGCCCCAAGTGGCTTACTCACCTCTTCTGCTGTTGAGGACATAGTAAGAGAACAGCCGTCTATGAACCAGAGTGCAGGTGCTCACAAGACTCTACATCTGCTGGCACCTTGATCTTAGACTTCCCAACCTCCACGTGTGAGCAATAGAATTTCTTTTATAAGCCACCAATCCATAGTATTCTGTTCCAGCAGCAGAAGGGACTAAGACAGCTGCCAAACCAAATTGGTGGCTATTTGCATTCACTGATGTGACTAGTAAGCCTATTTTCCGGTCTCCCTTTAATATCCACAGATAAGTTTTATGGCCTGGTTTAATTTATGGAGCAGAATAAACTTCTGTATCTTCTATTTAAATTTTTAAAGGCAATTTCTAATCATTAGTTCCAAATTCATCCGTCACAGGAAACTTCCTTGATGGAGCAGAGCAGCGATAAGCTTGAGTCTGGGAGTCAAGATTTGAGTTTACATAATTTCTACAACCCAGTTAGTTATATGGCCTTGTACAAATTATTTAACCTCTCTGAGCCTAGGTTTCCTCATGTGTAGAGTGGGGATGATGATAATAATTTCTGCTTCTTAGGGTTGTTATAAGAATTAAATTAGGTCACACACAAACGCACCATGGAGCCTGTATTATAGTGACCTCCATATATACACATTAGCTTTCTACTGCTGTTGTTATTATCATGATTGTTATTGCTTGACTAGTCAAGTGCTTATTTAGTATCTTTGGTATGACATTTTCTTCAGTATTTCTCCGTTTTGCAAAAAATGCATTATGATAGCATTTTTGTTTGAAATGTGGGCCGTTCTGTCAATGGAAGTGAAGTAAGCCATTTATCGGATCATGAACTTTCCTCCTTCTAAATTAAGGTAAGACAAACCAGCATGACAGATTGAGGAATTGGCCTCATTTAAATTGCATCATTCCTGGTAAGAATGATTTAGGGCACTTCATCGCTCATCAGTCCACCTAAGGACACGGCTCCATCAATGGTCACAAAGACAGGTGCCTATCCTGGTGGAGACACTGTATCAAGGGCAAAGGTGAAGGAGGCGCACAGTGCAGTTACAAAATGTATGGGCTTTGGTGTCAGAGCAACTCGGGTCTGTGTGCTAACGCTGCCCTTCACAGGCAATGTGGTCTTGGACTAGTCGTTAAATCTCTCTGACTTCAGTTTCAACTTCTTAAAGTGAGGGTAATAGTAGAAGATACTCACCAGTTTTTTATGAGCATTTAAAGTGTTCAATGCAGCATCCCTCCGCCAAAGCAATATTAGTAACAGCAACCACAACATAACGTCTCAGAGGAGGGAGAGGTAACATGAGAAGGTTGAGATTTGGATTAGGCATTGAAGAATGTGTAGGATTGGAATGATACGGAAGAAGAGAGAGAGTGCTGGAGACATGATGGAGAATGAAGCTAGAATTTGCAAACTGAAAGAAAGGTAGTGGTCAAATGCCTAAACGAAGGCATTATCTTTATATTTATGAGTACTTTACATGCTAGGCTGAGGTGGTCAGCTTCAATGTTCAAGTTCAGTTTAAACTTTAACCATAAAGTTCATTATTCCTGAGTCACATCTCCTGGTTTTCCAAATCAGTAGATCTGTGGTATAGCATAAGCATTTGTATTTTTAACAAGGCCCTGGGAGGTTCTATCGCAGGTGGTAGAAGACAGTTTATAGATCACAATGTGAGGAACGTTGCTTTAAGAAATGATGGATTGCTGTGCTAATCAAGAAGGGAGAGGATTAGCTTTATAATTAAGAAACCTGCCACATATATCCTCTTACAACTGCATCCTTGATAAGGTGGTCATGTTAAAGAATAGACATGGCACCTAATTACAAAAAATCCAAATGGGGACTGTCCTGGATAGATGTACTTGCAGCTCTAAGTGCTAGCAAATGAGGTATACCTAAGAGAGGAATTTGAATGTCAGGATTACAATCTCTATTTAAACGTCGTTTCCGAGGTACAATGACAGTGAGTGTGTGGTCTCTGTTACGTCCAGTAGTTTGAAATGTAGGGCGTTGGTTCAGTCCATGTGATTATGAAGAAGGGGCATTGTGCTAAAGCTCAGATTAGAAACTTCAGGTCTGAATTCCAGTTCGGCAGCCTGTAAGCTCAGCACAGACAAACATCATCCATCAACCTCAGCGTCCTCAGACATCAGATGAAAGTAGGAATCCCTGGTTTGTGCAGGGGCCTCACCGAGGAGTCGTAAGAATAGGCGATGAAGTAAAGTATGATTGTAAAGCTCTGCATATCTATAAAATAATGAAATTCCTCCACATGCCATGAAAAAGGAATAAAAGAGGGTGAGACTGTAAAAGCAGAGGAAACCCAGTCTAGGACAGGGCAGGAAATCAGGACCATCTCCATGGAAGCAGCATCACTGAGTGGGTCTTAGAGGATGAAATCCGCGTGATAGTAATTTGTGGGCTAATGTGCGGGCACTTCGGGTGGTGGGGAGAACATCGTAAGCAGACAGTTGAAGCTTTGAAATTTAGGAGCTCTGAGAATTATTTCAGGTGTGGGTAGATTAGCTGGAATAGAATGTTAGATAAAAGTAGTTAGCAATTTGGGGGAAATAGGAAAGGTGCCAAGGCTCTGATTTCTGTGAATAACGAGGTACCATGCTGATTTTATAGCTCACGCTTTGTGTACTTCCCCTCCACTCTCACTGTGTGTATTGGCATGTGAAGTTTCTTCTTACAACTGCATGTGTCATTAGAGAACGTCCCCTGATTTGTGTGGGCACAGATGTTTCTTTGATAGCAAGAAAAATAAGTACAGCACAGCAGGGTACACTCTCAGGCCTAGGGTGACTAACTGTCCTAGTTTGTTAGGGTCTGAGGGGTTTCCTGGGATGTGGGGCTTTTCAGTATGGGTGACGAATCGTAGGTGAACTTGGATGTTTGAACAATCTAATACCTACCCACAACATATGTGCAAAAGCTCGAGCGAGTCCAGTAGGATTATTTGCTGTTGAAAGCTGATTCTGATTTAATATAATGTGATGTTTGATTTAGGAAGGTTTTGAATATCAGGTCAAGGAGATTTCATTTAATTCAGTAGGAGGCATGGTACATGATACCTCCATTTTTTTTTTAAACTTGGGAGTGATATTATTATAGCAGCATGCATGGTGGTATTGCAGTATGAAAGACAAAAACCTTTTAGCATTTGATATCAGTCTCCTGGAGAGGTTCAGATGAGATAATTACTGTAGTATTGGTGATTGCTTAAAAGATGCCAAGAAAATGACTTCTGTGTGCAATTGTCTAATTGTCAAATTTAGGTATTCAGTGTAAGAGTTGCAACAAGGAAGAAGTAAGATGACTAATTAGATGGAGCCACCGGGGAAAGAAAAAACAGGAAGAAATACATTTTCCTTTTATGCTGGAAATAGAGATCAATTTTGCCTCTTCTTAGCTATCTTTACTGCAAAATGGTGACTTTGAAAAAAATCTTGGTCACAAGTTAATTTTCTAATATCTTAGGTTGATTTTCCCCAGAAGTAGTCTCTAAAACAAGGATGTGAAAGCAAGTACTTTACTTGGGAGGTGATTTCAGCAGAGGAAGTGGGACAATTAAGAGAATAAAGCCCCGACAGGCAACATCAGACAGGTTATTGCTGACCCGCCTACAGTTCAGTCCCTCTGGGAACTCAGAACATGCATAGCACATACCTTGCCACCCGAAAGGCAAGAATACTGATGCAGTTAACCTCTAATTCCTATTGGTTATTGGCTTATAAATGTTCCCAGAAGCATTAACTTCACCCAGTGCCCAAGGTGCCTCACCATTTTGGTGCATATCGTCACTGAAATTCAATTGCCACAATTTGCACCTCTTTATTTGAAGTCTTCCTCTGCTCAAGTGGCTTGCAAGAAGTCTTAGAGAATTAAAGCTTTTGCTCCTCCAAGGGAGCTGATGCCTCTGTAAGATAAATTGTTCCAAAGCATACTTTCTACTCCATTTCCCAGAGCTCTCTGGCAGAATTAAGTTCAAGTTGCCTGAAGTGGGACCTTGCTTGAATAATACACGTATATACCGTCATAGACTCCCTCTGTCCTCTTACCTCACTTCCCCTCTCTTCTATGTGTGCTTTATAAGATTGACTCCAACATGAACCACCTTGACTGGGAAACCTCACTCAGGATCTACTCCTGGGAGATATTAAGCTAAAATAAATTAAAAAATTAGTTTTCACTTTTTAATCTAAGTGAAATATCAGTTTCTGGAACTGGCCACAAGACGCTAACATTTCATCTATTTTTAGAGATAATTGTTAGGAAAAGAATAAAAAAATCATTTCCTGGGAATTGTTTCACTGATAGGATAGCTGGGAGAAGCTGGAGTGAATTGATAACTTCGTATGACATTGTTAAGTCCAGTTTCCAGGATTGCATTTTAATGATGAGCAGCTCCCAGCTGGGGGAGTGAAAGGAGGAAAGACATGCGTTCAAATGTAAAAATAATTTCACAGTTTATAACAGGCAATTAATCGTAAGCCATCCTAATTTGGTCATCTTTTATAACGCATCGTCAAATAACACAGTTCTTAAAATCTGAAGATGAGTAAATTTGTGCTTTAAAGAGAAACGTGAAGCTTTGGAGGTTGGATAACTATCTCATCACTCACCTGCTTCATGACTATAGTTACAATTTCCAAAAAGAAATATATATCCAATTATTTTACTAAATGTTAAAAAATACGGAAGCAGCGGTTCTCAAACTGTGGGTCGCGACCCCTTTGTAACAATGAAAATACATCCTGCATTTCAGATATTTACATTACAATTCATAACAGCGGCAAAATTACAGCTATGAAGTAGCAATGAAAATAATTTTATGGTTGGGGGGGTCACCACAACATGAGGAACTGTATTAAAGGGTCGCAGCATTAGGAAAGTTGAGAACCACTGCAGTGGACTATATAAGAATTTGTTTTTGGCGGGGTAAAAAAGTCAATGTACAATGGAAAGTAACAAATTATAGTTACCAGGCCCTCACTTTATGTTTTAATAATGCGCTGCCATGTTTTTAGGACACGTAGTTTCAGATGATTAGTCTCAGGTTTCCATATTTTATGAGAAAATGATTTCATTAGCTATGGAATGTCTATTTTTGTTCCTGCTGAGGGGAGCTTGAGAACTTCGAATCATAATTGAAATATTCCATTGATGTGGTTGCTTAGCAACAGACTTTTATATAAGCAGTCTAATCATTTCACTTAAGATTTTGTTACTTTAAACTTTTTGACTTGTTTTCAGCACATCACCTCACTGTAAAATGTGGTTTTTTCTCTCATGGTTTTAAATGCATATTTGTATCTGAGATGCGTGTTTCATAGATCATGGCCAAAATGTGATTTCCTTTGAATTATCTCTGTGAACCAGGATCGTTGGAATTAACAAAAAAAATTTGTGATTAGCAGGACATTTTTTTTTTTTTAAATTTCAAAAGCTAAACAAACAATGCCGGGGTTGTTAAGAGCAGCAATTAGTTTTGTTATCAGCTCAAAATGACAGGCCTTAGAGCCCACATGTGCTTTCTCTCCACAGCCTCTCCACCATTTCTGTAAGACAAAAATAATACTCAAATGCCCCATGTACTAACAATTATTTCCTCGGCAAATTGCTCACCCTATAATACAAAGTTTTTCAATTCTTTTCTCATCTGTGTGTGACAATTTCCATGTAGGTGTGAGGAGCTGAGTTTAGTGGATGGTAGACAGTGTTTGAGCCCTGGAATCATGTGGACTTTGGTTCAAGTCCTTCTGTGCTGTTTTCTTTATTGGATGATCTTACCTAGATTAGTTAGTGCCTCTGATCCTTAGTTTCCTCACTTATGCAGGGCCGTAAAGTATATTTTAGGGAGCAATTGTGACCATCAGACATGATATATAAATAGTGCCATTTCTAGATGCAGGTGTTCAAGAAAGACAAGGAGTGAAAACACAGCTAAAAATGTTGTTGAGATTATCTAGTTCAAGTTCATGATACATTTTTATGCTATGGTCCAAATATAACCCATAGAAAAATCCATTGTTGTTATACCTGCATTTGCTTGTTAAATATCTGTTCCTTGTTACTTCCTGTTGGCTACTAAGGTGTATTCAGGAAGATACAACTTAGTGCAAGACAATGTGCTCTGCTCTAAGATAGATGTCTAGTTTTGGAGTGGAGATATTAAAGAAGAGAGCCACAAATATTATATATATTGTCAAAAAGGAGAGATGAGGAATATTCCTAGAAATAAATGTCCATTCTTCTTCACCTAGGCAGCATAATACTTTATTTAATTTAGAGTTACTTGGATGTGTGTAGTTGTACTCCTCAGGATAATTGTATTTGCACCAGATTCTTACAGATTTTACTCACTTCACTCCATCTACATCATTCATTTCTCTCTTACACTGTAGCATTCAGTTTTATGGAAGTAAAAGAGCCTCAGCATTGTTTGAGCCCACTGACGGTTCCCTGCAAACATGCCCATGGCTCCCTGCTGTGGTGGAAAAATCTTCTTGGCAGATAATCTTGGTTTGATACTTCTTCTATCACTATTTATGAGACCTCGGGCAAGCTACTGACAACCCAATTGGGCCTGACTTCCTCTTTGATGAACAGGTATGATAATATCCTCAATGTTGAGGGGAAGAATAAATGAGAGAATGTAAAAAAATGCTAAGCTCAGTCCTAGGTGAAGAGAAGATGATTAATTTATGCTCGCCATCATATATTCATCATGTTAAGAGATGTATTTTAAGAATTTAATATATTCCAAGCATCATTTGGGCTGCTATAGCAATGGTAAGGAAATCATACGTTCTGTCCATGACAATCCTTTGCTTTCATAATGGAAGAACGGCATATAAAAGATGAATAATAATAACAATAAGCACTATTTCTTTTTTCAGAATCCCATGTGGACAGTAAGAAGAGAATCACACTCTGTAGGGCAGAGTCTGGGAAGGGGCAGAGGAGAGGACATTGGGACTACATGCTAGAGGAGAATTAGGACCTTGCCACGTAAATAAAGGGATGAAGGGAAAGGATTTGAATGACTGAATTGCAGAAGAGAAATGTTAGGATTTCATATTCCATATGTCAATTTTTGAATGAAAATCTGTGTATTGCCTTAACAGATTGTCCTTGTGAAAAGACAAATGAGAGATTTAATATCAGCTTATTAGCCCTAAAATGACACTCGTTTAGGCATGGAACTCCATTCCAAGCATTGCTGGGAATGAGATTTGATAATATTATGTCAGGAACATCACATTTATTATCTCCAGGAAATTACAATGCCAGAGCTGTAGACGTAATGCAGCTGAAGTCTACAGAAAGTAAAGAGTAATCACCAAATTCATGAATTAGGCACTTGATTTTTATCTTTCAATGGTAATTTGTTTCAAGTCAGATGTTCCAAATTGTGTAAAGGAATTAATGCCCATAAAAATTTAACTAAATTAATTTTCTCTAAACAGATAAGAATTTCAGCCATCTTTATCTTATAGAGAAGCTCAGATTCTTCCTCTCACGTGATGACACGGGCTTAAAAAATCTTATTTAACAGAAGGTTATTGTCTATAATTACCTAGGACTCTACCCAGACTCATGGTTTGTAAGGAACAGGTTTCTAATCTTTAACAACTGATTGCCCATCTTAGTGCTTCTCCTGTACGTGGGAGTAGTTGATTAGGGGAAGATACAATAGTTTTATTATTGCTTTTGTGTTAAGGAGTATTTAGGGTGTTAATTTATCTTCTCGATTAATGGTATTCTAATTCTTGTGCCTGGACTGATTCACTTCTCACTTTGAGCACCTATCCATTTACATCAAATTATGACCCACATTACAGTTTATTCATTGGGAAGCTTTAGCTTAAGGTACAAATTTACTGCATCCTAATATAGTTGTTATAGAATGCAGATATTTGAGATGGCTTTAAGTCTCATGCATGGGTGGCCTTAGCGCCAACACTGTTGAGCTGTTTGTTAAACAGCTACATTTGGAAGGGAGTAACATTTTACTTTGGGGACTTACCCAGCTCTTGTGACAGTGTGTGATGTTCGGCAGCTCCTTGTTTCCCTACTTGCCAACAGTCCTAAGACATTGTTTTTTAAACAGACTTCTTGGATGAAAATTGCCACCCATTATCCCCTGCAGTTCTATGGTACATAACTTCACACAATGGCCCACTCTGCTGGAATCCTACAATTAGAATCACTATCACTTTGGCTGTGTGCTCTGATACGGTTGTCCTCCCAGAAATCTTTTGGCTTGAGACTCTTTCTCAACTCTTTGCTTTTGGTTCTTTGGTGTCATGTCTTATTTGATTCTACTCTTATGTCATTTGGAGAATTTAAATTTCTGCCTAAAATAATCCTTCTGCAAAGAAAACATCTCTTTGGGAATTCTATCACTGTCTAGTCTTCTCCTTCTTCTTCTTTTTTTTTTTTTTTGGAGATCCAGTCTCACTCACTCTGTCACCTTGGGTAGAGTACTGTGGCATCACTATAGCATCACTATAGCTCATAGAAACCTCAAACTCTTGGGCTGTAGCAGTCCCCTTGCCTCAGCTTCCCAAGTAGTTGACACTATAGTTGTGTGCTACTATGCCCCACTAGATTTTCTATTTTTAATAGACATTGGATCTTGCTCTTGCTCAGGCTGGTCTTGAACTCCTGAGCTCAGGCAACCCACTTGCCTGGAACTGCCAGAGAATTAGGATTACAGCTAATACTAATTACAGCTAATCCATGCCCAGCTCTTCTTTGTTTAATTAATGAATGAAAATTGTATATATTTATGGTGTGCAACATGATGTTTTATATATATATACACAAACACACATTGTAGAATGGCTAAATCAAGCTAATTAGCATATACATTACTTTGCATACTTTGTTTTGTGTTGAGAATACTTAAAATTTATCCTTTTAGAAATTTACAAGTATACAATACACTGTTATTAACTATAGCCACTATGATATACAATAGATCTCTTAAACTTAGTCTTCCTCTCTTACTGAAGTTTTGGGGGTATCTTGACCAACATCTCCTCAATTCTCCCATTCTTTAGCTTCTGATAAATGCCATTCTACTCTCAGCTTCTATGAGTTCAACTTTGCTCTTCTTAACATGATCACCATTTTTGAAAATAGGGGAGTAAATACTCATTTGGTTGCAGGATCAAATGGTAGGTCTACTTTTATTTCTTTGAGGAATCTCCATATAACTTTCCATAGAGGTTGTAGTAATTTGCAATCCCCCCAACAGTATATCTGAGTGTTCCTACCTCTCCACATCCAGGTCAGCATTCGCTGTCTTCAGACTTTTGATAGGAACCATTCTTACTGGTGTTAGGTGATATCTCACTGTGGTTTTGGTTTGCATTTCCCTAATGACTAGCAATATGAAGTTTTTTCAAATGCTTGTTGGTCACTAGTATATCTTCTTCTGAAAAGTTCTGTTCACGTCTTTTGCCTACTTTTAAAGGTAGTTGGTTTCTTTTTTTCTTGCTGATTGCTAAAGTTCTTTGTAGATTCTGCTTATCAGCCCTTTATCAGATGTATAACATGCAAATATTTTCTTCCATTCTGTCAGTTGTCTATTTGCTCTATTGATTGTTCCTTTGGCTGTGCAGAAGCTTTTGAATTTGATTAAGTCCCATTTATTTATTTTTATTGTTGTTGTGATTACCATTGGAATCTTCTTCATAAATTATTTGCCTATGCCAAACTCTATAAGAGATTTTCCAACTTTTTCTTCTAGAATTCTTATAGTTTCATACCTTAGGCTTAAGTCTGTTATTCACCATGCATTAATTTTTGTGAGTAGTGAGAGGTGCACATCCTGTTCACATGGACTCACCATTAAATTGGAACTAATCAATCAGCACTTAGGTGCACATACAGAAATAACACTCATCAAAAATCAAATAGGTGGGAGGGAGGAAGAGGGGATGGGTAAATTCATACCCAGTAAGTACATTGTACACTATCTGATGACCATACCTATAACTCTGACCCGAATGGTACAAAAGCAATATCTGTAACCAAAACATCTGATGACCATACCTATACCTCTGACCCAAATGGTACAAAAGCAATATCTGTAACCAAAACATTTGTACCTTGGAATATTCTGAAAACAAAACAAAACAAAAATCAAAACCAACCCTTGCATCACTTTTAATATAATAGATGAATAAAGGCAGAAGATTTGAAGTCTGGTTCAAGATGGAAGTCTAAATCTATCCACTTATTAGTCCTGTGGTCTTGGGAATGTTACCTAACCTCTATGGTCTTCAATTTTAACATTTTTTCAGAGTAGATTAAAGGAAGGATCAAACAAGATTAACACATTGATTTGTAAAAGCAAAATTTTGATAAATGATGGCTATAGTTCTCATTATAGACCATAATCCCTTATGTTCAATTTCAAAACATAAGTTCTGCACATGAAAATATTTTTTCATATGTTTAGTGCTAACACACATTTGGAAGAAAACATTACCTGAACAGATACCTTATTTAGTATGAAATATATGTTCATTTTTCTGAGGCAATATTCCCATGCTTGATGTGGGCATACTTAATATATGTGCCATGTACACAAATTACATTTCTAACATCTAAGAAGTTCTGAATTCTGAAATACATTTCTGAAGAAAACCTAAAGAATATCATATCACCAGAACCTATTATATTTCACTCTGAAGTTGCTCATTATTCAAAACAGAACCCAGGATTGTCACCAAAATCCCCACTGTGGTTCTCTCACAGTCAGTTCTTGCATGAGATATTGCTCTCATTGGCACATTTTCCCATCCCACACACCCTGTGAGGACATTTTGAAATGGAAGAGGATGAAACTTGTTCTTCATTTTTGCTTCCATTCATGTCATGGGGTTTTCATACAAGTCACTAAACAGAACAAAATGCAATTGTTGTAAGTATGAAAAGTGACTTTGTTCCATGCTGCCAAGATACTGCTTTTTGAACGTCCTTAACTTCATTTATGATAATTGAAAAGGCAGGGGGTTTTCTGGTTTTTCTTCCATAATGGGTTTTGTCAGGAGCTGTATGAAACACGTTCCCTGGACGTGGGTATCACTTCAAGGGCTTTCACCAGTCACGGGCAACTCATGCAACTTCAACTGCCCTCAGCTCCTTGAGTTACTCAAAATATGACATGAAAACCACAGTTCCTTCCTTTTCTCTAGTTGCTGTCCCCTACCCGCACCTTCTCTAGGCCTTTCCCTCTCTTATATTTTGTTTCTGATCTCCTTTGGCAGTACCTTTTTCCTGCTAATACGGAGACTTCCTTCTGCCTGGTGGGCTCTGTGTCATTTGCCATCTACCTTTATTGTTATTGCTGCGACTGAACAGTTACGTTGCCATGATTCCCCCCAGCTTTACTGGGATATGACTGAAAAATAAGAACTGTATATATTTAAGATATCAAATGTGATGTTTTGATATAGTACATATACACTGTGAAATGATTATCACAATAAAGCTAATTAACATCATCTTATATAGTTACTATTTTGGGGGGGGGGTTAGATCATTTGAGATCTACTCTCTTGGCAAATTTTACATAGACAATACATCATTATCAACCATAGTTGCCATAGTAAGTCTCCAGAAATTACACATCTTGTAACTGAAATTTAGTACCTTACCGTGTTTTAATATATCTTATGTATACGGTCAAAAAGTCATTGTCTCCATTCATGTAACCCTAGTGGAAAGATGCATTAATTGTTGCTGCATAGCTAATTGTTTCAAAATTTGGTGGCTTAAAACAAATGTTGCTGAGTGTGGCTGCTTCAGGCCCTCTCACAAGGTTGCAGTCAAGAAGACAAGTGATACAAGGTCATCCGAAGACCCTACTGAAGTGGAAGTCTGCTTCCAGGCTCACTCAGGATGGCAGTCGGTCAGAAGCCTCAGTTCCTCTCTCTATATATGTATGAGTTCATTTGTCTTCCCAACAACGTGGTGACTGGATTGAGGGAGCAAGCATTCTAAGACACAGGGCTAAATGGAGGCCGTACTTTCTTTTATGAGTTATCCTTGAAAGCTGTACAGTATCATTCTTTTAGTCAAGTCAGTCAAGGGGATAGAAAACAGACTAAATCTTAATGAGGAGCATCAAGGTTCTGGAAGAGAATGTGGAAATATGAAAATATTGCTGTGGCAAAACTTTTTAGAAAATGTTATCTGCTACCTTGTGAATTTTCTAAGTTGTAGAGTACTCAGACCAGACAGGGGCTATAGACTTCCATTTTGGCCAAGATTGGGGGACAGAGAAGGGGCAGCAGGAAATAAAGGCCAGTGTGTGGCCTTTAATCAGCCTCTGTGACAAAAAGGTAAATAGGTGTTTTTTTTTTTTCTAGTTCCATTTTAGCCACCATCTTTCTTAAATTTATTCCCATTTGATTAGGCTGGATGAAGACATGGTAAAGCAAAGTTCCTGCTTGATTTTCTTACTTACAACTTCCTTGACCTCATTTGCTAGGGAAATAATTTGAAGTTAAATGTTTACACCATCATAGTTTATTACTCAACTGGACTGGCCCCAAATTTACCTTCAAAGGTGATTTTTGCTGGGCTAAGTGCTGATTGGAAATAAATGATATGAAATCACATCATAATCTTTTTTTCCAGATTCTGATTTCTAAGTAGAGAAGAAATAGACTCTATTGCTGAATAGAAGCTCCTAACAGAAATAATGTCACTATATAATAAAATGTCAGGAAAATAATATAAGGCCAATATTACAGACTTTCTTATGGTGATATATGCTACGTGTGTATAGATACATATATATGTATGAGTGCATATACTTTGACCTAGAATATGATCGATAACTATTACAAATGTGATACATACATGTAATTTAAAAAGTTATTCATTGAGAGACATACTCCCCCCCCCCGCCCCAACTTACTCTTTCCCCTCACCTTATAGCTAGGTGTAAAGTGTCTTTCAATCAATTCTGTCATGGGATGAAAAGCTCTTTCTGGAGGTCACTGGGGTTCTGTTCATTCAGTTGCCTGATCAGATGGAATTCTATAAGAAGAGGTTTTATTTTTACGTAGAGGACAAGGCAAGTGAAGGACTAGGAAGGTGCCGTATTTCTGTCCCATCAACCAATCTGTCTCATAGGGATGTCCATATTCCTGGTAATTAATCCTGTCTTTGACTGACAAAAGCTGCACTGACATTTCTTTATATATCCTTTGCTACCCATCAAACAGTTCATTCAAAGCTCTCTTTAATTCATTCTGTGCATATGTAATTTGTGTTTACATAAAGCATCTCAGAACAGGGTATTCAACCAACGTAGTAACCATTTGGGTTTCAAGCTGTACAGGGAATTATGTAGCAAGGCTAAAAAAAAAATTAAAAAAGTATGTATATATAAAACCGAGAAAGAAAAGCAAATGGGGATGAAAGGGAAGATCCCCTAATATGGAAATATTGAAAACTCAGCCTGCTACTTCAGAACTTGTTAACTGTTTATTAAGGACAGCCTAGAGATGCAGTGGAAAGTTATCCTTCTTTATTATTCTGGGATGTCAACGTCTGTGGCTTTTGTATAATTTTCTGTGGTTGGATATTTTCTACATTATAGATGAATAAACTTATATTAATAAAATACATCTCAAAATTGAGGCCTGAGAAATGGATTCTGGAGTTAGGACTAGATGCTCTGAAACTTATCTGGGTTATCTTTCTACTAAACCCCACTTTTTTTTGCTTAATGATTAGCTAAAGTCAGTGCCCTAAAATATAGGAAATTGGGACTGGATGAGGCAGAAACTAATTTTGGAGCTTGGTACAATATTAGGGATAAAAACAGTTCTGAGAAGAAGACTCTACATTGTTCATGACTGTGTGAGAACAATGGTATCTGCTGGTGCCTGGAGAAAGGACCAGAATCAGCTTTATTTATTAAAAATGTTGCCTCGGATCAGGACTTTGTATCAATGACAGGAAGGAAGTGTTCCCTTTCTAACTCCTTTTGCTTTTTTAATTTAACTGTAATGTTTCCTGCTCCCAGATTCACAATCTCAAAGCCAGCTTTCTTTGTAGTTCTAATTTTCTTTCACCTATGGGTTAAATAAACACTTGTGGATCAATACCGGGACACAAACACCTAGTATAATCTTTTTTCTATGAAACAATTCACCTTGAGTTTTCAATGATCCATTTTCAGATGGAATGTTCTCCCCCTTCCCTTGTACACACATCCTGTTCCTAATTTATAGCTTAAACTTACAGATCATTCTAAGTGGATTTTGAATTTTTTTCTTTAGTTTGGTGATTGATTTTTTAACTTCTGATACTCTGTTTCTTTTTGCATTTCTCCCTGGTAACAGAATGTTTTAAGGATTAGAAATAATTATAGTTGAGGTTTCTTGTGGTTTCTACCAAGTACTGCAGATTTTCTCCCTGCCCCCATCTGAGGACTGCACTTCCCTGCTCTTTTGGAGTCAGATATGGTCACAGGACTTATTTTGGAGAATAAAATAAGAAGTAATGAGTAGACGGGTTGGGTAAAGTCTTGACATGCTGTTTCCCTCTGTAAAGCTGACTGACAAATCTCTAGGTCTGTGGCCTCGCCCTCATTCCCCACTGCCAAGGTGCAATGCACACAGAAGTAGAAGCATTTTTGCTGCATGAAGCCACGGAGATGTTTGGGTTAGTTGTTCCTGCTCCATAACTCAGCTTATCTGTCTTGTCTAAATTCTAAAATGAACCAAAGAAGCCGCACTCTGTGGTCAGTTACAAAGACAGATGAAAGGACTACATTGCCGTTTTGTTGGGTATCATCAGTCAGTGTGGGCACAGATCTGAATGTTCCTCTTTAAAATAATGGTGTGAGATGGCTTTATTTTGTTTTCAATTTGAAGATAGCGTGGCAATTCACCAAACAAACTGCCCCTGCCGGAGTCTTTTAGAATTGACTTCCTAGAGGCCTCTAATCTCTGTACTGTGACACGCTGGAGTTGCTGATTTGGAGCGTAGGCAGCTCTTTCTACACACAGAGAGCAATATTTGGGGATTCCTATCACTCCTCAGCTTCCTTTCCATCCTTTATTTTTGCTCCTACTTTCTCATCAGGCAAATATAAAAGCAGTAATTAGATTAAAGGAAAGAAATGCTGATTAATCACCATAGTTAAAGATTCAAGACTTTTACATGAATATTAGCTACATCAAATTCCAATGATTTAAGAGCAGAAAACCTCTGCCATTGTCAATCATCAAATGTCAAATGTCTAAAATGACTTGATGTTATGAGTTTTTGAGTTTAATGGGAATCCTTCACCTCTCCTTTCACCTCTATTTGGGGAAGCAGCAGTAGAAGAAATTTCAAAATGAAGGGTCCATTTACATTGTAGCTTTCCCATTTTCTAGGGTTTTTTGTTGTTGCTATTTTAGGAAAATTACTTAATCTCGTTGATGTGCTGTTTTCTCCTCGGTGATGCATTTAGCACACCAAACCTACTGCCCAGCACACAGCAGATGTAAAAATCCCTGGGTCTTTTTTCTCAGTTCAATACTAATTTCATTGTTATTTAGACTACATTTTAGAGCAAAAAAAAAAAAAATCCACAAATTTAAGAACTATAATGGTATTGATTTTACATGGTTAACATATTTCACACTAATATTTTTTCAGTTCCCTTGACATTTCCAAATTTTAGGCTATGCCCGCCTTCTGAGCAGAAGGAAAATAGCAAAGTTAACACCACGGCAAAGAAATGCAAGTGGATAAATTGTTTTCAATGCAAAAATGTAAGAGACATGCAAAAGGGTTCTTCCTGTAAGCCTCCTTTGTTTTATAACAATTATTCATAAGACTCTATGCAATCCTGGCAGAGTAATGAGCCCATTTCTGTGGAAATATACTCATTTCTATTCAGCCTGCTGGTTCCCAAGGGAATTATGAATTGCTTTCCTCGTTTGAAAATGCAGTTCATGAATCTCAAGGAAAAAAATGTCGATGGAGTTCGAGACGAACAGTTTACCTGTAGATACCTCGACAACTCTTAAAACCCTTTGCGAAAAATACTAAAAAATGAAATAGAGAAAAATGAAAATTGAAATCGCTGTTATTTGTGGATATCACCGAGTTTCTGTAATCTCTTAGTAACAGATCCTTCCTGAGGTGAAGAGAAAAGCGCACCGTGGGAGGCCGCAGTGGGAACCTGGACCACTACATTGTCAGCGGAGCTGCTGTTGGGTTTTCAGATGGATGGTCTTCCTCTTCCTACCTGACTCGTGTTTCTATGGAAAGGGAAAGACAGGAATAATTCAAAGGGACCAAAGGGGGAATCCCAGCGATCTTGGGGCACAACGTGCAGCCTCGGGGTTTATGATCTGTTGGCCCACATATAGGTGGCACTTTTCAGACTTCCATGCATTTGGTCCCCAGCTTCCTGTACACCCAGTCACTCGTCACCTTGTGTCTCCTGCTGGTGAGCTAATTTACACTGTTTTGCCCCAGTCTGGGATATTTGAATTGAAACCCCATCTTCCCTCTTCCATCTGTTTCTGTGGAGGACGTGCCTCTCTCCCCATCCATGGCCAGCCCCTGCTCTTGTTTCCGGGCCCCTACCTCCTCTCTGCCACTCAAGTACTTTGCTTCTGCAGTACGCCCTCTTTCTCCCGCTTCGATCATCTCTTATCCACTGCTGGATATTTTCCATCCACATAAAAACATGTTTTCTGTGTTTACTCCTTCTCCATAATAACAGAATGCCCAGTTGCCCCTCAACTCCACATCCTGCTGCTGTCTGCTTTTTACTTGGGTGTTTCGTGTCCTCTGCTGGATACTGGGTGGCCTCTGCCGGGAAACTATGCAGAGGTTGGCATGAATGCCACATAGGCATTAATAAGGTATGGAATAAAGTTTATTGTTTGTATTATAAACAGCAACAGAATCCCCCAGGGAGAAGGGCTTAGGTGCAGCAGGTAAAGTGACTCAAGGGCAAAGCTGGGTTGGTGTCTTGCTTTCCTTGGCTTGGTGGGAGGCTGGGGTCGGCGGGATCAGGGGACTGCCTACGAGCTGGGGTTTGTGTGGATTGAACTTCCCCAGCCGCACCACGCGAGGGAGCACGTGGGCTTTCTTCATGGCAAGGACGGGGCATGAATGCAATCAAGGTTCAAAACCTCGACAGTCAGAGTCTTTATTCTCCTCTCTTTCACTCTTCCCCTGCAATAGGAAACTTCACCACCAAGCCGCCACTTCTTTACCAGCATTTACTTTTTAACTCCTTTCCAATTGGCTTTTAATTTTCGGTACTCCATCAAAAGCCTTCTTCTCCAAGTCAGGGGGGGCCTCAATGTCACCACAGCCAATAAACCAGTTTTCCTCCTAATTCTTTTTTAAATTTCAGATCAATATGAGGGTACAAACGATTAGGTCACAGTGTTTCCATTTGTTAGGGGAGGGCCCTGTTGTAGTTGTGTCCCGCACCTGGGGGGCTGTGCCATAAGCCCTTACATTGTCAGTTGGCTGTCCTCACTTTCCTAGCACCCCAGAAGTCTTTGACACATGCGACCTGTTTATTCTTCCTAGTTCATTGTCTGTCTCCGTTTTTGTGACAGCACACCCGCCACATGTGCTTGCTTTTGTCGGGCACTTTCCCTTGATACTTCCGCTGTCCTTGACCCGAAAATTTTGGAGTCTTTTAGGACTCTACCTCCTTTTCTGTTGTATGTAGACCCCGGTGCCATACCAGACATCATTCTGCCTGTGGTTTTTGATATCCACACTGGTGCAACTTTATGTCTCTATAGACATTTCATGTGAGTTCCTGATTTGAAATCCATGCTATTTCAAAGTTTTGTTTGGATTTATCACAGATATCTGAAACTTACAGTTCCCCAAGGAAAGTTTGATTTTTTTTTTCCAAAATATGTTCCTTCTGCAATTTTCTCTTTTTTGATAAATGACATCATCAAGCTTCCGTGACTAAAGCTGGAAACTTAGAATCATTATGGATTTCTCTGATTCCTTCACCTCCCACATGTACTCCCTCAGACATTTTCAGCACCCCAAAATATAGCTCCTCCTGCTCACGCTGTCTGGAGCAAGCCATCAGCCGCCCTAAGCCAGCATCATTTCCTTCTAGGTTTGCTGGGGCAGCCTCCCAGCTCTGCTCCACATCTCCGACCTCCCCCTTCAGCCCAGCTCCTCAAAGTAGAGTGACAGTGAAGAAATAGATCAGATGACATCAGTGTCCTGCTTAAATCTCACTAGTGGTTCCAGATGCTCTTAGGGAAAATCCCAGGTGCCTCCCCCTGCCTCACCCAGTGCCCTCTGAGTAGCTGACAGTGATTAGGTAATGATTCTGCATCATACCCTATTCCAAGTGCTTTCTAGGCACTCATTTATTTAACTTTCACATCCACTTTGTGATCTGAATACTATTATTACCCCCATTTTGTTGCAGAGGAAATTAATCATGTTAAGAAACCTGCCTAAGTTGGGGACACATCTAGAAAATGATGGAGCTGGGATTCAAATCCAGGCGTCCTGGCTCCAGAGTTCACTCTCTAACCACCACATTTTATTGTTTCTCATGAGCAAAAGCCTGGACAGAGAAATGAGAATGATTATTCAGGGAGGTAAGAGATAAATGATGGTTCAATCATTCCCACATTCACCTGGAGGGGCAAATCTCTGCATCAGAGGTCAGGACTAGGAAGCTTTGGCAATTCAGTGTGATTTTTCTGTCATCAGTGGACCCAGGTTTAGTTTGAATGGCCATTTATTTTTTTCCTTTCAACCCAAGCACACTGTCATCATGGCAACCATGGATTTCAGCCTGACACGGTCATGCTGCTTGCAACGGCAGGGAGAGACAGCAATGCCAAAATGAGACAGAGTGTACCCAGGGTGCTACATCAATTGCCACAGGCATTTAGCAGAATTGAAGACAAAGCATTACCACTGTCCTGGAGCATCAGGGTTTTGGCACACCTGCCAATTTCAGTCCTCTGTGATTAATCAATTGTCCAGGCCATTTGGATTGGTCTGTAAATAGTAGGCCATCAGAATCATCAAAACATTGATATGGAGGTCTGCTCCTATTCTGTGCAGGACAAAATGTGGGGTACAGATTGAGGCCCAGTTCCTGCCATTAAGGCAAGAGGGACAGAGACATTCACTAAATAGAGCAAAAGTCAGTATATGACAATGTTACAAACATTGTGTGCAAAAAATTCTGTCAGAACACAGATGAGAAAGAGATCAATTTTTACCAAAGGAAATGGGAAGCCTTCATGGAGTAGGTGATGGGCATTTATTAATTCCGTAAATATATACGGAATGCCTGCTGTGTTTGGGCTCTAGATAGAAGCCTCATCTATTTTATGGCATTTATTAAATTAATGGAGATGGAAAAGAATCATAATGTCTTGACTGTTACAAGTGAATATTTGGTTCCCAAGATTTGGAAAATTTTGGCCAGTTTGTTAATTCTACCTTTTCAAAGTGCCCAGCTGTCTTGGTGGGGAGAGGAGAAAGGAGGAAGGAGGAAGCCGATGCTTCTGCTCTGTTTTGAAGTGAAATGTCCAGAAACAAACTGTTCTCAATCACCAGGAACTGACACTGCCAGTGCACATGTAATATTCTGGAAATCACGCTGGAGCATGAAATTGTTTTTATTGGAGGAAAAATGGTCCTTTATACCAGCTCAAAAACATTTTGAAAATAGACTTTTTTTAATGAGTTCTTGCTTAAATTCTTTTCTTGTTAAATGGCTATCTTGCTTTTCCTCCAAAGTCTTTCCGGTACATTCCATAATTACATAGTACCTTTGTGTGGTTGAGATGGGAAATATTTGTGATGACACGCACTTGAACTAGACATAATAGACATTCTGGGAAGAAGTCAACAGACACAAAAGGAAATAACTGCAAAGACAGTAGGAGAAACGAAAGAAGCAAGCTGCAGCTGACGTGTGACACAGTTAAAGCACCGTTCAAATCAAGTTTCTGACCTGCAGTCAATCTCTGGTTTTGTTATAGACTTTTGGATTTTGATTTAGGGGAGAGAAGATACAGGGAAGAAGTTTGATGAAAAGAGTCTTGTAAATGCTGTTTTTTGAAGGTGATGCCACAGCAGCACTGTTGCCTCAGTCCGTCATTTCTGGGTCCACTTGTTCTGATGTCAGAGTTACAGATCACTGACGTTGCTTCTGTTCTCCTGGCTGGCACGGAACCCCCTCCTCCCCTCATTGGTCTCTAAGGTGTGTGCTTGGGCATGGAGTTTTGTAGAGCTCAGTAACTTTTCAGAGACCTGAATTTTCTGGGTTTTGCACTTTCCCTTCTGTGTGTAAATACATCTCACGTCCTCCTCTCACCTCCAGATATCTGTGTGGTAGTCAGGAATAAAAACACAATGATATCAAGCATCACCACCACCACAAACTATGATCTTGAATGCTATTGGTTCAGAACACTTTGGATTCAGAAAGATCTGTCTTTCAACCTCTGTTGGTGCCCTAAGTGGTAGTGTGAACGTGGGGGAATTACTTAATGTCTGTAGACCTCAGTTTCTTTATGCACATGTCAAGAGACAAATAACACCTTATAGTGTTAAGACGTTCAAACAAGATAATTTATGTAGAAGAGCGTTTGGCATATGGTCGGCCCTTTGCTCAGCAGAGAGTGAAATGCACTGACACCAAGTCTTAAGGTCAGAATCAATCCTGGTCATTTCTGCTGATGGCAGTAATTGCTCTGGCTGAGTGGTAATAGTGACAAACATGTCATGCTACCCAGAATCCCCTTAAAACTAGGTGTTATTCTTTAGTGGTTGGCAGTGTTGGTTGCTCACAGCTCAAGACTACACCTCTCCCTGGGTTTTGTCCTCTGCTGAAGGATGCTGCCTAAGCCAGGGTTATACTCCCTCCCCAGGACAACCCACACTGAATGACTGGCCGCTGTTGGGCAGTCCAAAGGTCTGGCCTCCTTGCCTCAGTAAGAAATACCTCTGAAGGGCTTCCCAGCTTCAGAGCTTTCTGACTGACTGGTGGAGGCCACTGTTGCGAGTGCATCTCACTTTGCCTTTTCCTTCTGGTCAATCCTGCTTCCCTTGCGCCCTTACAGTGGTTCCCGAGAACATATCCCATTTCCCCTCCTGCATGCCCATCTCAGCCTTCTAAAGTCTCTCTCCTCAGTTTCCCAAGGGAGACAGGAGGCATCTACTCTCTAGCACTGTTTTGTGGTTCAGTCTTCCTGAAAGAAAGGGTATAAAGTCCCAGAGGTGGATCTTTCCAGATGCCTGAAAGCCTGTGGGGTTAACAATAGTTCACAGACCAAAGAACAGGTAACTATTCTGTTTGTGTTATCAGGATGGTTCTTTCTTTTTCTCTGAAATTTCTAGGCTACTCCGAGCCTAGAAATATATATATTTTAGTCCACATTGTCTGGTTCATCCCAGACTACATTGCCTGGGATGAGCAGGGTTAGGAATTGAAGAGAAAACAGCTGCTCCTGGCATGAAGTGCACACATCCATCCTTCCCACTGCTTTCTCCGAGAAAGCAGCAGACACTTTACTGGGGCAGAATGAAGAGAACTGAAGGAGGAGATAGAGGGCCCATCCCAGAAAACACTGCAGCAAGACCACAACAGATTTTTGTCAGAGACAAAGAAGCAAGCTCACATTTTATAAGAGCTCTTGCTAGCTTGAATCAATGCCAGATTGCCAAAGATTAGCTAACTTTAGGTTTCTGGTTTAAGAAGATTTGCTTGTTAGGTAACTAGGTTTAAACAAACTGTATAAGCAAATCCTAATCCAGTGCTCATTCACCATATGTAAGACACTGTTTTTTGTTTTTGTTTTTGTTTTTTTTTCATTTTGGGGGATTTATAAAAGATGATTCTTGCCTCTGAGAAGGCTAGGGTTTGGCTGGGTTACAAGAGATATTGCATAAAACCTTCAAGCACGTGACTTAAAATGCTCTGACTGCGATTCTAAGATCATGTTGATTTTCAAAATATGCCAGGCAGGCCATCGTCACCGTCTGCTGAATTTGCCAAGGTATGCAACCTAAATAATGGAGGCAGATTTCTTCCAAGGGATCCTACAAATGTTTTGAAATACATAAAATTTATGATTTGTAAAATCATTTTGATTACTATATTTTCTCAAAATAATCATCAGATCATTCTATGCACTTTTATATTCTTATAAACCATTTTTGAAAACATTCTTTCCACTCATTTTCTTCTTTAAGCTCCCTTTTGTAGGTCTAAACAGCTTCTTCAAGGCTGGGAAACCTTCTTCTGCGCATGTGATTTTTATTGCAGGGAACAGGAAATAATCACATAAGACCAGGTCAGGACTGTAGGGTGGATGAGTCAAAAGTTTAACCTCTATGGACTCCAGAAAGTGAATGATGACGTTGGCTCTGTGGGTGGACACATTATCGTGGTGCAAGATGGCCATCTGAAGTCCTTGGTCACCATTCTTGAAATTACTGAGAACTTTTGATGGGCGTAGTGGGGTATACCCCAGAGCAATGACAGTCCTTTGTTCCTTCAGAGGAACAATTGTGACAGGACGATTTTTAGAGAAGAAAGTTGCCACCATTTTCTTTCCAGTACTTCAGGGCTGCTTGACTTGTGTTGGTGGATTGGGGAAAAACTCCACACTGTGGCCTGACACTGATTCTGTGGCTCAAACTGGTAAATCCAGGTTTCATCACCAGGAAGGGTGTCAGAAACGTGTCTAGACTTGCCTCTGTCGAATCTGATCGGCATCTTCACACCATTCCACACGGATGTCCTTTTGGTCATCTGTGAATGTACGAGGCACCCATTGGGTTGGAATTTTCCTGACTTGAAGATAGTTGTGCAGGATTTTGGACACTGCCAATGACTCACCCTGTAGAGCTGTCCATAATGTCACTTGATTGTTTCAGCGAACTCTTTTCTCCACAGTGGCAATGTTTCCTTCAGTCGCCAGATGCCCACTCCTCTCCTCCTTTTTCAGAGAAGTTCAGTTTCTTCTAAATTCTTGAAACTATCAAAAAATTGTCATGTGGGAAGAAAGAAGGTTCCTAAAAGCCCATTACAAATGTTTAAGCCCTTGACACTCCTTTAACCCACTTTTAAAATCATAGCAAATCATTGTGCAAAAGTGTTCTTTTCATTCTTGGCATCATACCTGATGCCAAGAATGCCCCATGGACAAAAACAAACTTCTCCCAGCAGCCTGGATAAATCTAGCCTGGTGAATCAGAAAGGATGCCGTAGGCTGTATTTCTTGGAAATTAGTTAACAGACCATAACACAGCCTGCCTCAAAACTTTTGTAGTGACCTTCCTATTCCCACCAGCTTAACTGAATATTCTTAACAACAAAAAGTAGAAAACTAGGAATTTTTTAAAAAATATTCTTGACTCTCCAAATTTGTAGCTGAAACAATTAAAGACAAAGGAGCTAAAGAGCTATTGTCAGTGTCTAGTTCAATAAAAAATTATGCAGCCATGAAGAGCTTCAAATGTCAGGGATGGAAGTCTGTTTTCACATGACGTGTTTTCACGTAATGCTATTTGCCTTTGGTAATCCGCCATGCAAAGTGCATCAGCAACTATCAGATTCTTAAATCTTTCCAAGTGTTATGTGCTACAGAAAATAGAAAAGTTATTAAACTTATGCCTATAGGGAAATATGAATCATAAAATCCAATCAACTAGAATTAAAAGCCTCATGTTTTATATACTTTATGGTGAGATTAGCAACTCTAAAAACATAAATTTATTAAAAGAAAAAAATAGTAAATGAAGTCATCTTCAGCCATTAAGAGTCTCTGTAGCTTTGGGAATAGATAGTTTGTTGTTTTAAGTGTTCCTGATTGCATGGGAATGAATTATAAATCTTCTTATGGAATTAGAGTCATTTTGGTTACCTAAACAGAAACATTTTCAAAAGAAAAATATTGTATATTGCACTGCTTTTTCAACTTGTTGCTGTTTGTTTGAAGCAGGATTTCTTCTTGCCAAGAACTTTTATTTAAAATGACAGCTTATAAAATAGGTGAAAATCATGCTTTAATAAAACATATTTTCTAAAATTCATACAGTAAAATGAAGCTTCTTTAATAATCACAAAAGTTTAATTCAGTACCCAAATGTTTACTTGTTAGGTTTGTGCTATAAAGAAAATTGCCATTCACACAGATTGGCTGAACATAACTTAAGTTTAACATCTTGCAATCACAGTGTACTTTTAGAGCAGATATGAGAAGAGACTTTCTATTTGGGAGTCTGTCACAGCACAGTTTAACCTGGTGACAAGCAGTAACATATTGGCTTTTTCTAATGAACTATCATTTGCAATTGACGTAGGTATGTATGTTGTTCATAATGGTTTTTAAAAAAATAGATTTTTTTTTTAGAACAGTTTTAGGGTCAGAGCTAAGTTGAGAGGAAAGTACGGAAAATTCCTGTACGCCCCTTTCACACAGGCACAGCCTCTCCCATTGTCCCATGTGGCACATTTGTTGCAATCGATGGTCCTATGTGGACACATCATGATCACCCGAAGTCCATAGTTTACATTATGGTTCACTCTTGGTGGTTTGCCTTTTATGGGTTTGAATAAATAAATAATGGCATGTGTCCACCATCATAGTGTCATACAAAGTATTTTCACTGCCTTAAAAAATCCTTTACATTCTCCCTATTCATTCCTTCCTTGTCCTTAATTCCTGGCAACCGTGGATCCTTTTACCGTTTCTGTAAACCATCACTTTGCTTTGTCCAGAATGCCATATAGTTGGAAGCATAGAGTCTGCAGGCTTTTCAGATTGACTTCTTACACTTAGTACCATGCACTTGTGTTTCCTTCATGTTTTTTTCATGACTTGATAGTTCATTTCTTTTAAGTGCTGAATAATATTCCATTGTCTGGACGTACCAGAGTTTATTTATCCATTTACCTACTGAAAGGCATTGTGGTTGCTTCCAAGTTATGATAATTATGAATGAAACTGCTATAGCATGTGTGTACAGGATTTTGTAGGGATATGAAAGTTTTCAACTCCATTGAGAAAATACGAAAGAGTGAGATGGATGAGTTGCATGGTAAGAGTATATTTAGTTTTGTTAGAAACTATCAAACTCTCTTCTATAGTATTTCTTAAAAACTAATTTAAATACACAAAAATAAAATATGAATGAAATATTTGCAGATTACTGAAGGACTTATTTCAAGGCGAGGCAACTCTCTGTTATAGTGCATCATACAAAATCAAAACCATGAAGATGCAAAGCAGGAGGTCCTTGCATTCACTGCTGTAAGGAATGAAAACAGAACAGCCACTTTGAAAGACAGTTTGGCAAAAGATAAAAATTAAAAAATCAAAACAGTGATACCCAACTCCAAAATTAAATTAATGAAAAATATGAAAGTACATGGTTAGATACAAAACAAACCTTTTATCAACAACGCTTCTTATTTCTTTTTCTTGGTTAAAAAATTCTGACACTACTACTTACTTTCAAAGTCATTTAGGACCATTTATTTAACTTTTATAAGTGTATTTTTCTTGTCTGTAAATTGGAATGATATCTACCTAATAATCATGAGAATAAAGTAAAATAACCTATGACATATTCTCTCTTATGTTTGATTATATATTATTGTTAATATGTTTATTTATCTAATGTGAACCCTGTTAATAGATTTTGTCATTCTTCCCTTGATCCACATGGTGAGCATGGAAAAAGTTTATTTGTAATGAAGGTCTTTACAGAACAATTTTTTTGAGGGGAATACAGTATAACCATCCCATTGTGTTTCTTACTTTTTATTTTGAACATTTGTATATAAATCAATAAAATTTAATTAAATGAATGAAATTCAATTAAAAAGAAAATTGGCTGATCTTGAAGAGGATGACATGAAACTTAAAAGGCTGTGCTTATCGCTGTGTTATCCCTCTCCATGGGTGATAACAAGTGTCTCTGAAAACAAGCCGTATAACCCTGGAAATTCTTTGCTCATCATGGAAGGTAGAAGGTCGGCAGTTATATCTGACCCCTCCTTTTCTTACTCCCATATCAATCAATTGCCAAGCCCTAGCAATATTCCTGCTCAAATGCCCCAATATCTACTACTTAGCTTAGGTTTTTATTATGTTGTCCAGGACTAGACTAATAGCCTCCAAATTCATGCTTGTCACCCTCCACAAATCTGAGCAAGTCACCTTCTTTCTGAAAACACATTAGCACCTTAGGAATTGTGTAGGGGGTGAAGTCCAAGGTTCTAGGATGTGGTCTCTGCATCTACCCAGGCTTTTTTTCCATGGCTGTCATTATCAAGTTTCCTTCATCCAACAGTGAACTTCCTGTAGTTCTTGGACACACCACAGGGTTTCAGGCTTTCTTCCTTCTTTCATCTGGACGACACATTTTGGGTGTGAGTTATTTCCAGAAAGTCTGTTTTGAGGACTACCCACTCTCTCTCTTCAGTTTCCTTCCAAATTAGTTTAAATGCTCCTATGTATTCTTATTCACCTTTGGTCATTGTACTTATGATAGGACATTGTGATTCTCTCTTAAGTGTCAGTATCCTTTTATAAACTCCTTGAAGAAAAGGCGCTGTGTCTCAATGACTCTGTCTTGTTGACTCAGTGTCCAACATTCTTCCTGGATCCTAGGAGTCGAAGAAAAAAAATTTTTTTTTCACATATGAAATGAATCAATGACACACGCTTTCTCACTAAAATTAGGAATTAGTCAAGAATGTATGATACCTATTGGCACTTCAGGTTTGCTAATTGCTTGTTTTTAAGCATAGACTACTAAGCTTTTCTTTTGGCCTGAGGTTTATCTTTATAGGACTCCCACAAAGAGCACATTTGGGTAATCACACCCACTCTCTGTAGTAGTGGGAAGTTTGTGTTTATTAGAGCTAAATAATTATGGATGTCTGTATGTGTCCTTTGCCACAATGGGTGGCCTAATTAATGGGTGAAACACAGGGTGTAATTGATGGGGATAGTCCATTGTATAATTCAACTTTTTTAAACAGAGTTTTCTTGGCAAGCTCAGTAGGACATCCGAAGCTGACCATATCTCCATACACCCAGGCATTTAACTGAGCATGTTGTGAGGGTGTGAAGCATACCAGCACAATTGTGGGAGATGAATGGATAGTGGTGGAGAGACATACATACATCCTATTATTCTCCTACCAAGCTTTGTTGAATATGGGTACTGTAAGTCCCTGGTTATACCACAAATGAAATATAAATGAACTAGAAAAGGTTAAGGAATGACGACTCTGATCACTCCGGAGATGCAAAAATTTGGAATGGAACCTTTAAATTAGCAAGTAAACAAACAAAATTGATGACTAAGAAATGCTATACTTTCCATTGTTCAAAGAGATCATTGGAAATAAACGTACACTATTTTCTCTTTAGCACCTTTTGTTATACAACATGCTGTATTTTACTTTTTATTTTATGTAAGTCTCCCACACTGAAAAGTAAAGTCCATAAGAATTAGGGTTTCATTTTGCCATAATTGCTCCTTTATCATCAGTGCTTAGAACAGTGTGTGTACAATGATAAACACTTAGTAAATGTGTCTTGAATAAATGAATTACTTGTCTAGTAAGAGACACTGTAGGCATATCAGATTCTATTTAGAATTGCATCACAAACAATACTTAATCCCATGTTCTGTGAAATACCTTTAGTGGGTATGACTATACCTTTTCAAGGTAACTAATTCATTTTCCATTTAGGATTATTAAATTTGTAAGTGCTTGAAATAAATTCAACATTTAGGGAGCAGAAATTCTGAACTAGACACTGTTTATCTTTGCACTTTTAAATTCTTTTCATGTAAAAATCACTCTCAGCCTAGAATTGTTCTATTATATATTATTGTATCTCCATGGAAATAAGCATTCCCATTTTAAATACTGGAGGCAAGATCTGCATGAAACTGTGAGTTGAAAATATAAGAGGAGCCATTTAGTAGACCTGAAATCAATCCACATATACTTTTTTTCATTTTTAAAAATTTATTTCAAGAAATAAACAGTCATCACACTTGCATACTCAGAAAACAAAAACACCCACCAAAATCAGTCTAACTAGCAACACCACAATATTCCCAATATAGCTTGAAATAACCTTGGGGCTATGAAAAAATAAACTTGGACCCACTCAGATGCTATTAATTGGTGATTTATTCACACCTGCACAGGGGGCCATTGTTTTGAGACAAACAGCCCTAAAGTGCAGGGTTTTTTTGTCTTTTATACCTTTTTTTTCTCTGTGTAGCTTAAGCAAGCAGAGGGGGACGAGGAATGTTGCCATTGGCAGGGTTACAGCTTGGTTGTCAATAGATACGTCTTATATCACAATGGTTTGTGATTATATAATAATAACTGATCAATGGATACATCTTAAATCACAATAGTTATGGTTATAAAACAGTAATTAATCAAGCCTCGGTGAGTTTTCCACCATTGTTCATCTACTGAGAACTTGGGGGTTTTGTGAAACTTGGGACTTTCTGTGCCTCTTTGAATTCTGGACAGCATGGGGACAGGCTGGGAAGGCCCGTAGGGTGGAGGAGTGGGGAACAGGAGAGGGCAGGAGGTTGCCCATAGGGCAGGGAAATGGGAGAGAGCAAGGGAACAGGAGGTTGCCCGTAGGGTGGGGGGAATGGGAGAAGGTAGGGGAAACTGGGGGGGAACAGGAGCTCCTAACAAGCTGCTGTTTAAATTATTATAAGATTTCTTTGGAAGGGAAGAAAACTCTCTAGTCAGGTATCAATATAGACCAACATCCTTTGAAATATTAATTTCCTTAAGATCTATTTCCAGTAAAATTTATAATATTTATTTGCTGATTGATAATTAATATATATTGATTATCATGCTTTTAGAATATAAGGAAGCTAAATAAATGATTTTTGCCAAGTGCTCTGTTTTTGCCACAGATAATGTGGCTATGCTGTGATATTCAAACCATCTGCTTCAATAAGTTAGAATTTTTTCCTGAAAGTGTGTTTCCAATGATGCTTTATCTGTTAACTCATGAACGATCTGTTCAAATGAAAATATCTGTTATAATCTGAGTTTTGACAATACTTAGGTCTGTACCTTTAAGCCAATTGTTTTCTGGGCCTCAGATTTATGTACTTGTTAAGTGGTCTTTATAGCTTCTTCTTTCACTAAAATTCTATGGAAATTTTCATAATTATTTATGTAATTTAGAAATTAAGCACAGGCCAGACATGGTGACTCACACTTGTAATCTTAGTACTCAGGGAGGCTGAGGTGGGTGGGTTGCTTGAGCTCAGGAGTTTGAGACCAGCCTGAAAAAGAGTGATACCCTGTCTCTACTAAAAGTAAAAAGATTATCTTGGCATTGTGGTGCCTGTATTTCCAGATACTTGAGGGACTGAGGCAGGAAGATCCCTTGAACCTAAGTGTTTGAGGATGCTGTGAGCTATCATGATGCCATGGCACTCTACCTGGGGTGACAGAGTGAGATTCTGTCTCAAAAAAAAAAAAAAAAATAATAAAATAAAAAGGAAGGAAATTAAGCTCAGAGAATAAAATAATTATGCTTATTTTAAAATTCTCTAATGTGTATCAAAATACATTGTAATATCTTTTTTCTTTTGATTAAACTTTATTACTGCTACGAAATTTTATGCATCTGTATATATGAATAAATAGTAGCTTGAGACTTTCAAAACTAGGGAAAAAAGATTATATATTGGATAGGTATTTTTTTCCCCTTTGATTTTCATCTAGGAAGAAATACTTTTGTAGGACGAAAGATAAAGTCTGATAAAATGATAACTTTGCTCCAGGCCAATGGGCTCAATAAGCAGGATAGAGTACGTTTATAACTCCACAATCCGAATGCCTGAATTTTCTTGCTACACAGAAAATGTAACAAATTTTCCATTATAAATTATGTTTCCTTCTTCTTCTTCTTCTTTTTTTTTTTTTTGGTGGTAAGAGTCCTACTTTGTCACCCTGGGTTAAGTGCTGTGGCACCATAGCTCCCAGCAACTTTAAACTCTTGGGCTCAAATGATCCTCCTGTCTCAGCCTCCCTAGTTGCTGGGACTATAGGCACCTGCCACAGTGCTAGTTTTTCTATTTTTTAGTAGGGATGGAGTCTCACTCTTACTCAGGCTGGTCTGGAACTCCTGAGCTGGAGCAATCTACTGGCCTTGGCCTCCCAGGGAGCTAGGATTACAGGTGTGAGCCACAGTGCCCAGCCTATATTGTGAGCCACGGTGCCCAGGCTATATGTGCTTCTTTTTGCCCACATTCTTGTTTCCTTATTCATATATTCATTTTGTGATCAAAGTTAGTAGCAATACTATTTGCAGATGAAACAATAATTTTCCTTTCTTCTCAAAAACAAAAGTAAAAATAGTTTTAGCTTTATTACCGTTAAACTTGCGGAGGTAGATTAATTTTTCCTCTGTTAAAAAAATTGTGTAGCACAAACATATGCTGTAGTGTATTATTACACTGTAATAGAGTTACAGTTCCACTGTAGAGTTATTACCGAGATTTATAGAACAACATCGATAACACAAATGGGTTATAGTGAAGTATGGTGACTGAGAGACGGTAATTATGAAAACTATACAACTGTTCACTTTATTTCTTCAAAAATTGCATAAATGAGTATGTTTAAATACACCATTTTCAAAACATGGATTAAAGCAGTCCTTTGTAAAGTAAAAACTGAAAGCCTCCCTGCTGTGCTTGTCCACACCAGTTTTGCTCACTCTTCTGCAGGGATATACTCATGATCTCCGGTTCGGAGGTTTGGTAATGGCATCTTCAGACCACTTTTTATTCATTTATCTGTGTATGTTTATGTATTTAAAAGTTTAGACAGCACTGAATACCCATGCAGGTTTCTTAACATAAACCTTTTAGTCTCTGGATTGTTCTTACTCTTGGTTTTTTAGTTGGAGATCTTTTTGGATGTCTCTATTTTCAGCTTTCTCTCATTCTTTTACTGGATGCCTGCTAGTTCACCGAATGCAATTTTATTTCATTTGTGAACATCTATCAGGGATTTCTTTTTCTTTTTCCTTCTTGATTTCATAAAAAAAAAAAGAATTTTATTTCCTTTCAATGAATCCTCTTTACGATAGCTGTCATAAGACTATTGATCTTAAAGATGACTGTATGGGGGATACTGTGCATGAGCTGTTAGGTTTCATGGGTTGTGATTTTAGAAAGGTCTTATCTCTCAGTACAGCAGAATAAAAACTTCACAGACTTCACATTATCAGGAATTGCTGAGTAAAGCCTAAGCTGATGCGATTGCCTGTGAAATCAGGCTTAAACCCTTATTAAGTGATTACTGGATTTGAAAGCCTATCAAATAATCACTGTATTTTATTTAATTTATTATTATTTTTTTGAGTCTCACTCTGTCACCCCACCCTGGGGTAGAGTGTCATGGCATCATAGCTAACAGAAACTTCAAACTCTTGGGGTTAAGCAATCCTCTTGTCTCAGCCTCCTGTGTACCTGGGAGTACAGGCAAGCACCACCATGCCTGGCTAATTTTTCTATATATTTTTTTTTTTTTTGAGAGAGACAGAATCTCACTCTTGCTCAGGCTGGTCTTGAACTCCTGAGCTTAAGAGATCCACCTGCCTCTGCCTCCCAGAGTGCTAGGATTATAGGTATGAGCCACTGCAGCCAGCCAAATCACTATATTTTTCTGATTTTTGTTAATAAATAGTTATTCTTAAAATTTTGGAAAATATAGCAAGTGTAGTGCAATTTTACCATTCAGACACATCTTCTGCTGTTCTTTGTAGCCTTTTTGTTGAAGTTTTTTTTTTTTCCTAGGTATATATTATTATAGACATTTAAGCCCAGATTCTGACGCTAGGTTTCCTGAGTTTGCATCCTGGCACTCATTTATTAGCTATGTATTTTAGAATAAGTTCCATAATTGTTCTAAACCTCAGTTTCTTTATCAGTAAGTTGGGGAGGATAATAGAACTATCTCACAGTTATGAGAATATAATGAAATAAATATATGCAAAGCGTTAATCCTAGCGTCAGTATATGTTCAATAAACAAATTACTCTGTAAACGATTTGAAACATGACGTGCATAATTTGGTACCACCTTTTCTCATTTAATACATTCTTAACATTTCTTCAGGTTATTTTTAACTATTAAATACTTTTAATGACAAAATGGTGTTCCACTATGTGAATATGTACTCCATACACATTGTTATCAGACAGTTAAACACGTTAAAAATTTGATGGTATTTAAATAAACATTTTCTAGAATGTTTAAATAAACATTTAAAATAGAATATAGAAAGGTTTCAAATAAATATTTTAATCTATTTCATTTGAAATAGAATATAGAAATGTTTTAAATAAACATTTTGTATTATTTTCTAATGGAAAAAATTCTCTAAATTTAATAGCAGAGCCAATAATGTGTGTTCCATTTTAAGCCTTTCTATACCTGTTGCAAAATGAACAATAGTTTGATGGATTTCAAAATCCTTTTAAAAATTAAAAGTCAATGATTTTAAACAAAACAATTTTATTTGTTCCTGATTTATTTTCTATTAGGTACAGTTCTTGGTTTAACAGAGTAAGAAACTCAGGATTACTGATGAACTATGTGGAATAAATGGTGTAACACAGGAACTTATGCATCTAAATGCAATATTATTTTTCAAAATAATGACCTTGAGAGATAGAATATCTATATATATAATACTTGATATATTGGTAGGTTCTTTTTTTTTTTTTTTTGAGACAGAGTTTCACTTTGTTGCCTTCAGTACTGTGTTGTGGCATCACACCTCACAGCAACCTCAAGCTCTTGGGCTCCAATGATTCTCTTGCCTCAACCTCCCAAGTAGCTGGGACTACAGGTGTTCACCATGATGTCTGGCTCTTTTTAGAGACAGGGTCTCACTCTGGCTCAGGCTGGTCTCATACTCATGAGTTCAAGTGATCCACGTCCCTCAACTTTCCAGAATGTTAGGATAACAGGTGTGAGCCACTGCGCCTGGCCAGGTTCATTTCTTAAAATTATTTATTTTTTTATTTTTATTTATTTTAAAAATTCTTTTGAAGTCATTCTTTGGCAATTGCATAAGCACATGAACATTTTTGTATGTTTTGGTAAATCACTATCATTTTCTAAAATGAAGTATAGTTGAACTTCATCTCAATTTTTTTCATCTAAGCCAACTTAAAATAATTTGCGATGTTTTCTACTAAATAGCCATCTTGCATATTAACCAGAAGCTTTTGTTTTCTTTACTTGATGTAGCTGACAATGTGGTCAACTCTGGCCATAGATGATGGCTGGTCCAAGTCAATTCTCAGTATGATTTGTAACTAGAAGTGGCCCTATGACCCTGTTCTGTCATGAGGACCTATTTAGATGTCTAGTCAGAAGATATTTGCTAAGGCTTTACTTTCCTGATTGAAGGGGATGGTTGTGGCTACCCATCTTTATGTCTTCTCCCTTCTTCATGCCTTGAATGAAACTAGGGACTGCTAAAGCTATTTTGTGACCAGAGAGATCACCTCAACTTCACTGAGCCTCTGGGACAATGCCAATGACTCTCTACACCTGAACTTTTTATTCTATGGGGTGGGGGTGGGGTGAACTCTCCTGTTTATTTAAGCTACTAATTACTTTTCTCTTACTTAACTTGAAGACATCCCTAAGCAAAAACCCTGTTACTTATACAATTGCTTTTGAGACATGCATTAAAGGGTTCATCAAAATTGTTTGTTCTAGTCATATAAAAAAAAGTCAGTTTTAAAATTGGTAATTTTGAAAATTGAAAAATTTAGCATCAGACAGGACTTTAAAAATCATCTAATTCAGAAGTACTGAACAGTGGATGTTCATCAAAATTACCTTTGGAAATTTAAAGAAATAGATCTGTCTGGGACCCATGCCCAGACATCATAGTTCAGTGGCTCTCAGTTGGGCTCCAGGAATCTATAACTTTTAAAACCATATAGTGATTCTATGAGACAGCCAAGAATAAAAGTTACTGATCTATCTCCATCTCTCTCAAACAATGATCTAGTAACTAACCTGATATATGTGTATCTAGCAACTGATTAGATTAGTGCAACCCCGATAGGGGAAATAACTTTTGCAACTGTACCATTAAATAAACCTAAGAGGATGGTCAAAAGGGGAAAAAAAGTTACTATAAATCAAAGCCAATTTTCTTTCTAAAAGATACAAATATCAAGTATGGGATTTAATATTACTATTTAATTCACTCATATATTACTGTGAGAAGTTCCTCTATTTAAAATTGTTCAGATTCTCAGAGTTCACTGAGATGTAGTCTGATGATGTGGTTCTACCTTGTTTGAAGGAGTGGGCCAGGTTAATGAGTGGAGGCCTCTGGGAGGGGCTGTTGGCTGATGTGGTGTTGGATGTCACTGGGCTTTCTCCATCTCCCAACTTCTCTATTAAGAGAAAGTGAATTGCATACTAAAGTTGAAGTGGGTACTGTTTGGTTGGTTCTTACTAAATAATATATACAATTACTTTATAAATTCTTCCAGACTCCAGTTGACAATACAGCCAGGTTTCTATTTATCATATAGTCTAAAATGATTTAGGTATTTTATTATTTAATAAATAACCATTCCCCAAAATAAACTCCAGTATGTTTTTAGTTACAAGGTTAATATTCAGAAATATTTCTTAGTTCTAGGCCTAAAAGACCTAGAAAACTTTCTTAAATCTCAAATGATGACTTTTGTGGTTGTTACACCACTCTCTTGAGCTCTTTCAGCTCCAATGTAGCCATTATCTATTTCAAACAAAGTTAATCTTATGTTGTTAATTTGCAGCTCATTCTAGGAAGTGTATTTTATTTACATACATTTCCAAATATACAAATATGTGCATAATATATGTGTGTGTATGCATACATCATGTGTGTTTGTGTATAGTGGGGGGTAATGTACATGTAAGTATATATGTTTTTAAAATATATATATATAGCATATAATAAAAACATATGTACACACAGATTTATTCCAAAGGATATGATATAGTCTCCTAGAAGTGATAGAAAGAAAACATTTTTTATGACTTTTTCCATCTTTCCCTACTTCATATCCAAAAGCAAGATCCTGGGCTGCCCTAAGAATTTAACACTAATGACACTAATTACAGAGAGTGTAGCATATGTAATTGAGCCATAGTGGCTGTGGCTATCCAGGACCTTGGCTAGGTTTTCCTGATTTTATTTTAGGCAGCAATTGGCAGAGAAGAGCTAGGCTCCAAGGGATCTAGAGTCTTTTTGGTTATGACAGTGTGGGAAATATTATAGGACCAGTGGCCTATAGGCCAGTAGACTCCAGAAGCTTGGGCAGAGGATGCTGTTAGCATCTGAACAGAGAAGCATCATTGTGCTGTGTGGAGAGCATGGTCTTTGGGAGTTAATCACAGCTTTCCCATTCACAAGCTGTGAACTGGCCAAGTTAGGTAAGATATCTAAACCTCATACTCATTATTCCCAAAATTAAAAAAAAAAAGGATTAACTATAAAAATGGCTAATAACAGCACATTACAGTTAGTCATGACTGGGTTGGGCACATAGTAAATGCCCAGTCAGTAGTGACTTCTGAATTAGTCAGCACTTTTTATGTACACAGGACAGAAAATGAGTCTCAGACTCCACTGCATAGCCTTGGACACTAAGTGGCCTGCATAGTACGAAGTCATATTTTAAAGTTGTCAGGTAGCTTAGTCCTGGATACATCTAGGTTATTGAGAAATACTAAGACAATAAGTTCAGTTTCTTTGCCTTTGTCTTTTATCTTTCTCCTATTTTGTGTGACTTGGAGATAAGTTTTCTCTAGACTTTTCTCTAGTAGCTCCTGATTACATAGTCCTGGGAGCTAGAGATCTTAGAAGCAGAAAGTGCATCATTCCCAATAGTAACAGGAAAAGTCCGAAGGAAAGCTTTCATTGGCTCAGCTTGAGTCATGTGCCAATTATTTGCCCAATCAATCCAATCACTTTGGCCAGGGTAATGCGTTGCTCTAATTGAAAAAGCAAGGTTGCACATCCATCCCAGAAGTGGAGAAGAGAAGTTCTAATTGTATTGGGGGGTGTTGTAGGGGGCAGGTGTTGTCATCTGAAATGCATGAAGTGAGAGTAGAAAGAGATTTGTTTCTGCAAAGGAAACTTGGAGTTCTGTTTTGATGAAAGGGGCAAAGGCCACTGGGCAAAGTGAAAGAAAATTAATAGGGATCATAACAGAAGTTTCCCCTAACCTCTCAAACTACATGACTACTCAGTATGTAAGGATTGCTGTATATCTTGCTTATTTTTTATAGCATAAAATTATATTTATTATTACTTTTTATTTACTTATTACCTGATTCTCCTCCCCTTGGACAGAATGTTTTAGAAGGTCAGGGACTACATTGATGTTTTTCACTGCCAGCACACTGCCTAAGTCTGTAATAGTGCTCTTTTATTTTCAGTTCAAAAAATAGCTGTTGAATACATTAAAATAAATATAGTAGATATAGTTTGTTTTTCTTATTCAGTGAAACATGCTAATAAGGAGCACATCTTCAAACTCCCTGATTTCTCTAAAAAACACTCACAGTTTTCCTACTTATAGTAAGAAATTCCTACCACTGCTGCTGTGTTTCCTATGTCTATAATTAGGCCAACATCTTTAGCCATAGCTCTTGTAAGCACCATAGCCTCAGCCATGTGAGCTATGATGCCACGGCACTCTTCCGAGGGCAACAAAGTAGACTCTGTCAAAAAATAAGTACATAAATATTTGTCTACTGATTTGTTTACTCAGCTAGTGAATATAATTTAAATTTTTGCCCTGCGACAGTTACTCTTCCAGGTTCTATAAGTACTAATGATAAACAAGACACAGATGGTTCTTGTCCTCAAAGGAACTTAAAGTCAAGTGGAGGAAAAATATCTGAAAGAACCGTGCTTTAAATGATTCTTAAATGTAAAGACATTTAAATTACTTATAATTGTGGTAAGTGTTTTTGAAGTAAAAGTTTGGTGCATAATCAATGCACACACAGAAATTAACCTACCATGGGTGTGGTAGGGGTGAAAGCCAAGCAGGGCTATTCTGAACAAGTGACATTAAATTAAAACCCAAAGGTTAAAGGACAAGTTGTCCTGGTGACGGGGTTGCTGGGAGTAAGGCAAACACGTTTTCGGCAGGAGGAACATTATAGGGTAAGGTCAGGATGAGGGAAGGACTTTGGGTCATTGGAGGAACTGACTAAGGGGCTTTATGGTCAAGGGGAACAGTGGCCAGAGAAGGGAAGTGGGGAGCTGGTGAGGGAAGGGGGGCCAGATAACACACACCCTGCAGTCATGGTGAGAAACAAATCTTTATCCTACGAGCAGCAGAAAAGAAAACAGGATTTTGTTTCTGTTTTCTTCTGTCAAGTGAGGCATGACTAGATAAATCTTTTTAAAAGCATTACTCTGGTTGCTGTATAGAGCTTAGATTTGAGGGGCTAAGGGTCGGTGCAGGAACACCAATTAGGAGAGATGTTCTTGGTCTTGAACTAGGAGATAGAGAGAAATGGATCAATATGAAAAAAAAGTATATGCTCTGTCTTTAAAAGGATTTGCTCACGTACTCCATATGAGGATGGGGGAAAGGAAAGATTGAGAGATGTCTAGATTTTTGGTTTGTGCCACCAAGAAGGCAGTGATGCCATTTGCTGAGATCTGGAGTCATGGAAGAAGAGGAGGGGCAGTATTTTCTGAACTTGTCTTCTTCCCCTTTTAAAATGTTTTTATAATAACCTCTGCTTTCCCTGTATACATATGGATCAGCTACAGCTATTACAGATTGAAATTTTGTTTCAGTGTATTGTTATTTGATTAATAACTTTTTCTCCAATAGATTGTAAGACTTATTTTAGCTTTCTCAGCTTAGAACACAGCCTGGGACATGATAGGCTTTCAATAGTTGTTAGGTATGTAAATGAGTAGGTTGCCTTTGAGGCAGGAAGTTTAGGAATTTCCAACTGGCCATGGGTTTTGGGTGTGGGAGTTAGAAATCGAGTAGCCTTCAGATATTCATTTGCAAGATGACAAAATCAACAAATGCATAGTGTAAAATGACAAGAAAGTTAAGAAAAGAAGGAACTAGTAAATAAGGCTAAGAAAGGCTGAGTAAGCCATCTGAATAGAAAACTATCATGAAGTTAGCTTTCTACATAGAAGTAAAAACGGGAAGGTCTTCTTTCATAAACTTCATGTGGCCACAATCCTATTTTGAGATATGAAGAAAACTTCCATTTTAGAATGTAATTCTTCCTTCTGAGAAATGTATAGTACAGGAATACACAGATAATTTAGTCAATGCATGGAGAATTTCAGAATTCAAAAACTATATGTAAGAATTTATGAACACAATTAAAATATATTGCCTGCTGAAGTAGACGGTAACATGAATCTGTGTATCTATCAGCCATCTGTGGAGATCTCCCCAGAAAACCACCCCTTTCAGGAATGTACTGTTCATACAACAGCTGATTGAGTCCAGGTTGCTTACTCAAGCTCATCTAAGACAGCACTGAATTCCAATAGTCAGATAAGCACGATCTAATTAATTGGTGACATGTTCTACAAGAAGTAACATCCTTAAACAAACTTTTTTTTATGTGACTGATAAGCCATAATAAAGAAAAGGGAAAGGTGATTATCTGACTATTCTAATTTATGGAGGAGAAAAACCAATCACAGATATCCTGATTATATAATAGAATGTATCTTGGTGGGGATGGGTGTCCTGAGAAGGGCACTGGGCAATGTTTGTCCCTACAACTTCCATGTTGTGCAGGATGGTGGTTTCACCCACCACCGTTATACTACGGTTGGTGACAACACTGAGCCTGTTCTGATGATAGCTCATTTTCTTAGATGCTAAATGACTCGACTGATCATTTTAAATCTATGATCTCATTTAATACAACTAAAACATAAGTCAGCACAATAATTATTTTCCCTGTTGTTTTTGTTAAGAAACAGAGGTTTGAGAACATTAGGCAAATAGTCCAACCTTGAGCAGCCAGCAGACAGCCTATAAATCCATAGGCTCATAACTGCCATAGGCCCATCTAGTGGTATTTGGTTTTCTTTGTATTTTTTGTTTTTGTTTGTTTAATGATCCACCAAAACTAAAGTCTATAAAAATGCCATGAAGAAGACCAAATTCAGGACCCACTGTCACCTCACCAAAGCACAGTTCGTGAGGTCCACCTTGAGACGGCAACTGGGCCTTCCCCTCCCAGCTGTAACCACAGCAGTCCACAACCTACCAAGCCCCGCGTGTCTAAGGTAAGCACCAGAGCTCTCTTAAATGCTGCTTATGTGAATCTTTAAAATCCTATTATTGGTTTCTGAAGGCTTTCATCCATCACCCCCTCGTGATGAATCTCTCATAAGGCTTCTGCTCCTCCTTTCACTTTCAGATTCCCTCATCCTCAATAAATTTCTTAGTGAAGCCACAATTAATCTTGAGTAGCACATTAACCTTGTTCACATCAAAGGAACCCTGCAAGTTTTGCAGTTTTACATGGGATTAGAGACAGGTACCTCACACGCGATGAGTCTCCTTTCACCGAGGGCAGAGGGTGAGGAGGAACTTTCTGATCTCTGCTCTCATTTATCTCTGTTCCCGAGCCAGGCTTGGGTATCCACAAGCTTTGCTCGCCTCCTGGTTTTAGGTAATTCCAGCTGATCTGTCAGCATTTTTTGCTTTTATCCATTTATCCATTTATCAAAGGGAAAGTTCCCTTTGCATTTTTCCATTTTGTTAAGTGCCAGGGCCCCATAAATTACCTTGAATTAAAAATTTAAACTTCTTAAACTATATGGAAAATTTAAATCTTTTATTTAATTGATTTTTTAAAAATGCCCCACTGAATGCCTGGGCGACTGGAATTCTCCTTCAGAGAGCCTTGTCTTTCTGCTTTCAGAGACTCAGCTAATAACTCAAATCACTATACGGCTAAAGGGAAGAAGGTTGATTAGGTCGAGAGTCAGTTTCGATACCTGGAGGCAGTCTGTAGTGAGCAGGACCGCCATGCCCAGGCTCAGAGAGAAGAGCTTTGTATCTGGCGGGATTGGAAGGTGACATGAGCCCCTCCCCCTGCCCTTATAACTCATGTATATTTCCCTTGATTATCTGCCATGGAACTTGAAATTCTAACCATTTTTATCATATTTCAAGTTTAGACATTAAAAGCCTCTTTAAAGTATAATTAAGTCACCTGACAAGGGTCACCTTTCCCAGCATTAATGGCTATTATCATGAAAGTGAGGATTTCTTTTGAGTCACTTTAATGACTCAAGAAGGATGAGAAGAGAATAATAGAGTGAAATGATAAACTTAGATGGGATGGGGTGTCAGGAAGGTTGTATGTGGGTTCCACATCTAGAAGGCAGATTTGAACGGGGGTCTGTGGTAGAATGTTCAGGAGAGTCAGAATGAAGGATGAGTTTAATCAACATAAATGAGTTGGTGGAGGGGGAAGTCATATAAAAGCTGAAGTGGGTAGTGAGTCTGAGAAGACATTGAAGTACATACGTAGTGTATACGGAGGGTGCCAAAAATATACACATTTTAAAAAAAGAAAAACTATTAAAATTAAGATAATGTACACTGATAACATCTGTTATCTTGTGTATTATATCACTTGTAATTGCAGAAGTCAAATGTGACTTGACTATTATAATTTTAATACAGTTTTTCCCTTTCTTACTATGTACATACATTTTTTGGCACCCTCTGTATCTATTTTAAAATTCTGTAGAGGGTCCAATTCAGTTTAAATGAGAACTCTAAACTCAATACTTGTTTTCCCTCTTATAATAGAGAGAATCATTGCAAAGAAGATGTAAAGGCATTTCTCTATCTGATGAAACTGGCCTGGGAATATGTATTCCTGAAAGGAATTCCTGACTGAAGCTTCAGATTTCATGGAACCAGAATGATGGACAGGTGTCCAGTGGGAATTTTTCAAGCTGCCTTGGGGAGAGCGGCCTCAGGCTGAACCATTAGGTTCAGTTAACTAGCACGTTTCACTAGTATAAAGCCTCATAAAATATAGGTTAGATAAAAAAAAGGAGTACGATATAGAGTTTACAATGCAAAGAAGTACTTTTTAAATGCAACATTAAACACTGAAAGATAAAAATCATCTAATAGAGAGTTATCATGGAAGAAAAAGGAAGAAGAGCTGATCTGCCTATAATATTGACACCAGCAGATGAACCACCTCAAACTGATTGTCAGTAAGAACGAACCCATGGCAAAGATCAAATGACCAAGGATGGGAACATGAAACCCCGAACGATGGGTTTTGAAAATTAGACAAAAAGGCGAAACTGTTATTATGAAAAAGATTAATCAGTAGAGCCAAGGTCACTAAGATGGGAATATCTGGAAAAGCAGCAGCAGAAACTCCACTTTCTGCGGGTGACAGGCTCCCTTGTCAGAAGTTATTAGAGAGGAGAAAGGGACAGACAGCCTGGCCTCCAACAAAAGGGGCTGAACAACTGGGGACAACCTTGGGGAAATGCACCCCAACAGAGATTCTTAAATAGCAAAGGTGGGGGAGGGGGTTGGAACGACTTTTGTTGAGGAAATCAATTAGATCCCTGCTAGGAAATACTTTCTTGAAGAAAGAACACATCTGTGTGAAAAAACAAATCTAGGAACAGGAGCTCTTCTCACGAGGTACGAGAATCTCAGTCTTTGTGACTCTTTTGGGCTCTCCTGGGAATTTCTTCTAGTTCCAGAGTTATAGAGGATGTATCAAAAAAGGTAGCCATGGAGCAGTAAGAGAAATGTTTTCAATTTGTTGAGCTACTTTGAAGCTGAGCCATGTAGTGGAGTTTGATCGAGGTAAATAAGATTGGAAAACACAGGAAAAGTCAGAAATAAAGAGTATGGAGGAAGAAGTGATCATGTACACAGTGGTTCTCAAACTGTGGGACCCCTTTGTAACAATGAAAATACATCATGGCATTAGGAGGGTTGAGAACTACTTATGTACACACACACACACACATACATAAATAAAGAAAAGAGGAAGAGAAGGAAAACAAGACAAAACAAACCTAAGATTTTTTTGAGCCTTCAGAGGTGGCTGGTACTGTGATGTCTCTTTTATAGTTTTTAACTTTTTGTATCTTTTCAAAAGTTATTATTAAGCCCATTTTTAGGTAATAAAACTGAGGCTCAATGCTTACACAGCTGACACAACTCTCGGCATCCATAATTGAGGCCAATCTCTATGACTAGCACAACCATACTTTCTGAATATATTAGGTTTTCATAGGTTTGGATCTTGAATTCAGTCTTTCTCTATACCGTATCAGCTATGAGGTTAAATTAGCACAAATATTTACTTATTTATTATTGATTTTTTTTTTTTTGAGACAGAGCCTCAAGCTATTCCCCTGGGTAGAGTGCTATGGCATCACAACTCACAGCAACCTCCAACTCCTGGGCTCAAGCGAGTCTCCTGCCTCAGCCTCCCAAGTAGCTGGGACCGCAGGTGCCCACCACAAGGCCTGGCTATTTTTTGGTTGCTGCCGTCATTGTTATTTGGCGGGCCCGGGCTGGATTCAAACCCACCACCTTAGGTGTATGTGGCTGGTGCCTTAGCCGCTTGAGCCACAGGCACCGAGCCTTATTATTGATTCTTATTAAGTGCTTAATAACCTCTTCTAGATAGGATGCAGGAATGGGTTAAACACAAAAATTCCCACTTTTACAGAGCACGTATTCAGTGGGGGGTGGGGCTCAGAGAAGTCAATACATTTCTCTCAGTTCGTGTCATTATCCCTAAAATGCAACTTTTATAGAATGCCATTCATAAGATCTGTTTCTATCTCTGCACTTGACACTTGTAAATTGTGATAGGTTTAACAAATAATCTTCCCCACTCATCACCACGTCTGGCATGCAGTGGTGCTCAGTAACTGCGGCATAAGAGAGAAGCAGCGAGGAGGGAGAGAGACAGGAGAGAGGGAGGGACGTTAGGTGGGGGCGATGCTGGGCGTGGGTGCCCCTCAGTGGCTTCCAGATTGAAAGGCTGAAGCAGAGTGAAATATCAGCAGAGACGGAATTTTTAGGTCAATCCTAGGGAACATACATGTATTACCTGAAAAAAATCAAATTATACTATGTGCAGCTTTCAAAGCAATTAATTGATACGTGGAGTTGTGATGGTAGGACTGATGTGGGGACAGTGAGGTAACAAACTAGGGGAATCACACACAGAAGCATGAAGAAACTTCACACTTGGGTCCAAGGGTGTTAACGTTAGAATGGATGTTAGAGTCCATTTCAAATGCCCATGGCCTTCTGCCCTCTTGAGCTCTTAAGAAAAGGAAATGTAATTCTGGAGTGGTTGTCCATAAAATACCAAGTACAGTTAACATGGCATCTCAGGCCTAGATTCAACATCCATCACTCTGGCCGTGACAATCCCTTTAGTATCGGTTAGATATTGCTGGCTCACTCACTTCCCGAGGGTGGCGGGACTGGTGTTTGACTGCTATCTCTCTCATCTTGCAAACGTTCCCGAGTCAATGCTTGTTTCCTCCTTGTGTAGACTTGCGCAGGGAGCTGGCAGTCATTTGAACAGATTGAAGTATTCAGTTTTGCTGGATTTCCTCAAGCCACAGACCAGCTCTCAGAGACACACATACTTGTGACATTCAGGAATGGTGTAGCCACACCACAGAAATGAGAGGTGCTTCAGCGTTAGAATGTCATCTGCCATCCTCGGTATTAAACGGAAATGGGGTTGAACTCTGGACGAGAACTAAAACCCCGCTTCCTGTTCACACAGTCGTACTCATACTGGTGACTCTTTGCCCTGTCTGAGCCGCGCTTCACACCTAACAGGGGCTGTGAGCCCTGGTTTCTCTGCTGTCCCTGGCTGAATGTGGTAAGTGCCATGGTGTCGTCTGTGGAGAGGTCCCTTTCCAGAGGATGTGACACTAAGGAACAAAGAAGGAGCACAGATAACAGTGCTTTTTGGGATTCCTGATGCCGCATTCTTACCCTATTTCATCATATCTTCGTTTGGACCAGGCAGCAGCGTTCCCGTCAAACAAGCTGGTTTTGGGGCCGATGTGATATTCTGACATTCCCTGAAGGGGCTCCACTTACAAAAGCAGTCCTTGCGGCTGTTCTGTTTGAAGAGCTCTTGAACAATTTGAGAATCACAAACTATTTGAAATATATTAAAAAACCCTCATTCCGAGTACAGTAATAATTTGGCGACAGCAACACACTCTGTAATGACTCTGCTCCCAAGTCTGCTGGAAGTAAATGGAAGGTTATATCTCCTGACTTGAGAAAGGCTGCTATTTATAGAGCATTTATTTATGTCTGAGGCACATTTAAATATAAATTGCAACACTTAATGCCTAGTTTTATAACATGTCATTCACAATCCATTAAGTATTTTATTGCATGAATTGTATAAGAAACAGATTTATAGCCCTCGATTATGGTATTAATAAGGGATGATGGAATTTCACTGAAGATGTATCCTCTTCAGTTTTTACACAACTTTATTGTTGCAGCATGATGTGAACTATATTCTTGATGTTTTATTGTAAGAGGACTGGAAACCAGCACTCCGATAGGCGGGAGTTATAAGAAAAACATTAGTATTCTTGCTAAAGATTATTGCTTTAAAACCAATGCAGGAAAAAAAAGAAATCCTGAAGGCATACACTGGGTTTTGGCGGTAGAATATTTTACCTTAGGTTGGAAGATAAAGTTAGCTTTGATCTCATGCTATATAGCTGTGACCTATTCTTAAAATATTTCTCTTTCTAGACAATAGCCCTAACTACTCCCTGAATGTGGTAGTTCACTTTTTTGTCCCAGGCTTAAATATATACACCTCACATTTTGATTATATCCATTTTGAAGGAATTTCAAGATCATTTAGCACCTTCATCTTTTATTTACAGAGGGTATGGGGACAGGTCAATGGGTAGGAAAGGAATTATCCCCTCGGACTACCAAGGACACTGCATTCCAAAGTCACCCTGGTTAAGTCAGAGAATTAATCACCAGAAGTAAAATGATGCAGGCAGAGGAACCACAGATTAAAGAGGTTGCAGGAACAATTCAGGGCTGAATGAAGTGGCATTTGACATGGGAGAATATATACACTGTGCCCCTGGGGGCTCAAGCCCCAGGGAGTGGAAGGTGGGATTGGGGAAATAATTCCCGTAGTCAGGGCAACTGTTCACTAGCTCTGGATGTGTGGAGGAAGAAGGGACTTGGGTGATTCTAATGATAAATGAAATAGGAACACGGAAACACCTTGAGCTTTCAGAGTCAAAAAAGAATGCTCCTCCTGTAATCAATATTAATAATGTTAAATATGTATGTATAATGCTGCATTTAGCACTGAGAATTATTATTTTTCTTTTTATTGTTGGGGATTCATTGAGGGTACACAGAACCAGGTTACAGTGATGGCTTTTGTGAGATAAGGACCCTCTTACAATTGTGTCCTGCCCACAAAGGTGCACCACACCCCTTGTCCCCTACTACCTCCCTCCTTCCCTTTCTCAGCTCCCCCGCCCCCCACTGTGTATTAGCACTGAGAATTCTTATACGACATTTTCTGCTGCTGTAGTGGAGAACCCTAACTGGCATAATGGGAGATAGGAACCTGTCTGGGACATGATCTAGTGAGCAGTAGTGTCTCCTAGGCAGAAATTACAAGCAGGTTTCAAAGCTCCAAGGAGTCAGTGAGGATTGGGAGTGATATGTGGTGGACACTCTTTCCCAGGAAGCATCCAGGGCAGTGGAATCACTCTGCCATTGCCATGTCTGCACGGAGAGGAGCACACAGGGGTGTGTCTGGCTCATTTTCCTGGGTAGGACATGTGCCTAGAAGAACTCGGAGGACCAATTTCACTGCTGACGTGAGAAATTCAGTCCATTTGGAATGACTGACTGTAATTCCTAAACTTATGACTTGTAACTAGTCAAGAAATTGTCTCCTTTCTCTCTATTTATAAACGGTGGGCATTAATTACAATCTTATTTCTTTGTTTAAGAGAATCTGTCAGACTGATGTGTAGTGAGTCACTTATATTTGCTTTGTACCCTTTCTTAACACAACAATGAATGTCTTTATTGCTATTTTCAGTGTTTCATTTCCTTTGGCTAAGAACATTATCAGTTTTATTGGTCATTATTTTTCTGTTTCTGAGACATTTCCAAGACATTGATGGCAGTCTCTTGTTACTAAGAAGTTTGCAGTAGTTAACTCTTCATACGCAATGCCCAGTACAACTGATTTGCATGACAAATGGAAATTACTCAGGGAATTATAGAATTTAACATGACATGGAACTTTAAAAAGCATTTATTTGGAATCAAAATCTCAATTTTAAATATAAGGAGATGGAAGCCCAAAGAAATGAAATGACTTTGCCAATGTCATACAGTGCATTAACTGTAGTTCTAAAACTAGAATTAACAACATCTGTGTTAGGTCCATATCATGAGACTGACGTCATTTTAAAGCTTTCTGTATACTAATGTGGTTCCCATAATTATTGTATATAGTAGGGCTACTATTATCCTCATTCTAAAGATGAAGTAATTGTCCTATACAAAGAATAATTTTCTCAAAATCACCCAGCTAGTCATAGAGTAAAGCATAGGACCCAAATAGTCTGTCCTCAGGTTGTCATTTCTAATTGGAAAGATACTGACTTCAAGTTCAATGTTCGTCCCACTACATTTCATATACTTTGAAGTTCATTACTTAAAATATGCTTACAGTCATGTTTATTTACAAAAACATGGCAAATACTTTTGTAATAACCTAAAGCAGGTATGGCCTAAGTAATGTCCCATTCTCGAATTGAACAAATTAGAGACAAAGGTTAAAAAACATGTCTATTTTAGCCAGTGAAGTAATAGGAAATGGGGCAAAACTGTTTTATTCTGCCTTTTGCTTAAGCATTTAAGAGCAAATGACTCATGGGACTGTAATGGTGATGTCAACCCTGTCACACTTTTCCCATCTTTCTTCTGTCTCCTTTAGTTTTCCCAAATCAGGATTCAACTTCCAGCCCAGAGATAGTCTATTTCTCCAGTTACGTCACCCCAGTTCCCAATACCCTGCCCACAGTAACATAGAATTTAGTAGTAAATCATTCCTCTGCTCATCAGGATCCTAATTTGAAGCCTGAGCAATTTTGCTGCTCATTGGACACAAGACCAAGATAGTGTTTCTACTCCAATCCCACAGATTCTAAGATCTGTACCTTGTTCCCCTGTGTTGGCTAGGAAATGTTCACATTTTGAACTCAAGTAGGCACCTGTGCCACAGTCCACATTACCGAGAATCAGTCCGAGGCCATTCCTGTAGTTTGCATAGAGTCCTGCAGGCAAGGCGAGCCCTGTGTTGTTCTCTTCTATTCCGACATTCTGACAGAAGAAGAGCATGAGCTCACATGTGCCATATGAAGATTTCAGTACTATAAATAACAGCCAGGAACAGTTTTGCCATTTTAGTTACTGTTAGGGCCTGAAAACCACTCTAGAGGGCTGGAGCTGGCCCCAGAGTAACCTTGCCTTCAAACTACAGAGGTTCCACCACCCTCTCCGTTATCTTTGCAGCAGAATTTCTTATTAGATGGAAAATACTATAAAACTATTCTATACTAAGGTGAAGATGCCCTTCTAACGTATATTAGTGTATTTTAACATAAGGCAACATTTTAATCTAATGAAAATATCTCTTTTGTGTTAGACCTACAATACGGTAAAAAATCACCAGTTAACTCCTGGCAAATTTCTGGGCTGTAAGTCCCCAACAAAACGGAGTAAGTCTGGTTCACTCCCGTGATAGATGGGAAAGCACTCACTGATTTCTTGCTTGACTAACTCCCCTGAGAAACGGACTGGGAAGTACCAACTGTCCCCAGACTGACCTTTAAGCAGTACCAGGTGGAGAAAGTACTGAAGCAAAGATGTATGACTACTTAACCACACAATTCTACTTCTGTACAGTGCTTGCTAACTTACCCGAATGCACCTGGACAGCCTGTGTGCCAACCAGGATGCAGAACAAGCCTTAAAAAAACAAATCCCTTAAGCACTCGGGGCTGCTCTCAGAAACCCCATGTTGGAACACTGAGGCAGTCACTGGCCAGCTCTTCAATAAAAGGACTCCTCTTTAAACTTAAGTTGTCTGCTGCTATGGTCTTTGTGATTCTCCTGGGCATAACATTTGGAAGGTGAAATATCAGCAGTTTGCATGTGAGTGTGGAAGAAATTCTGTGGCCCGTAAGATGTTCTTAGATTCTCTAAGCTATGTTTCATTAGAAGTAACTACTATTAAATAATTCTATCCCTGAGGGTCAGCCTCTGTATTGTTGGCTTTCTTTCCTTCCATTTTATTCCTTTTGGTAAAGGGAAATGATAGGACCTGAAAAAGAAGAATCATTACAAATTCTACTTACTCTCTCAATATATTATCTAGAAAAAGTATGACCCACCCATTCCAGGCTGAGTGAGCCAGTATTAAGCTCCACCGGTTTGTTCAACCTCATCGTGATTGGGGGAAACAAAAGCCAAACAGATGGCAATATTGTCACAAAGTGACACCCAGAAGCATGAAGTGTAGCTGAAAAGAGATGAATGACCTGCCAAAGTCGTCCTCACCTTTGGTCTGTGATTCAGTGGGAGCACCACAGTTGTGCTGTGATCTAAACGGGAGCAGGCTGGAGCGGGGAGGCTGGGGAAGGCACTGCAGCAGTGCTGGACACACAAGCTGCTAGAAGTCACCGGCAAGCCTACATATGGCCACATGACAATGACCATTCCTCCATTTGGGTGGCTTTTCAAGCATGACATATCCATTATCTCTCTGTGTCCTATCCACATGCTTGGTGGAAATGCAAGGACATAGTCATTAGCTGCTTGTGGCAACTAGTTCTGCAGTCTTTACTACATTGAGTGAATTTCTTATACTCTCAAAAGCGCAAGTTTCCACACGAATAAAATGAAGATAATAAGATGAGTATTTATTCCAAAGGGTAATTATAAGGGATGTTATGATATAATTCATATCAAATAACACATTTTCTGATATAAATTGATGTTTCATAAATGTTATTTATTTTGCTGTAATTATGACCATGCTGATCAATGCAGATACCAGGAAGTTAAATAATTTCTTTCCTCATATCCCTAGTTAAGAATGGAATTGGAGACTATAATCTAATCTTTTATGCCTCACCAAATCCTTTTCCTCCTCCTGCTGGGAGTTGTGTTTCCAGAATAAAAAATGTCCTTCCCTACTGCGGCAGCAATTCAGTCTCCTGTTTGAACTCAGAAGTCCTTCTCCATTACCATCCTGGCAGGTGAGGAGCTTCTGTTTCTCCTACTAATCAGCAGAGCGATTGCCTCTGGAGGTCAGGGGTATTGATGGTATCTGCTTCCATAGGGAATCACAGGCCATCTATCACTATCAGTGCTTCCCCTGAGGCTTCCACATGCTACAAGGTGGTGTTACAGGTACAAGAGATTCAGTGTTGCTGGACCAGCAGGGAGTGGGGCAGAGTGTGTGAAGGTCAAATGGAAGCAGAATTGGGATGTGGTTTTTTACTGCAGCTGCTAGGCAGGCCTCTGCTAGTGGAGAAAAGACCCTAAACCAAAGTGGGATTAGTCCTTCACACCCTTCTGATTATAGCTGCCTCTCTTCTTAAACACCTCTCATCAAATCATGGCTGACTTCTACTTGCCCAAACTGGGTATATACTTGTAGAAATCCCATCAAATCAGCGAACCAAGGAACTTAGAAAAAAAAATAACACTCTTAAGCCTTTGCTGAATGCCTTAGGAACACCATGTGTTTTGGTTTGGGGAGATGCTCCCCGCCATGTGTCACATGTCATAAAGACCTATCTCCCAATATCGTGATTTAATGTTGCGATATCCTAGAGGAAAAAAAAAATTCTGGACATATATACATGTCAAAGTTCTGGTCAGGATAGCACATCACTCCTTTAATTAGAGGGCAACTATTTAGATTGTATTTTTAAGGATTTTTAAAATTCAACTTAAAAAATTAAGTCTCTGGCTGGTATATTAGGACTGTTCCTTATTCTCTGTAGGAGATAAAGTATATTCACCCTAAACCCCGAATCCGAAAGTTGGCTTTTCAAAGGTTAAGTCTTTTGAAGTGATAGTGGCTGTCCCCTAAAATATGCAGAACTGAACATGGGTGTAATAAGTACTTAAGCAATAAAAGAAATAATATGATTTCACGGTTGAAAGCAATTTATAATGATCCAATGTGCATATGTATTAATACCCAAGCAAGCTCTTACTATAATAATTATGAAGCATTGAGATGGTGCTTAGAATATGTTCAGACTCTGGTAACCTTCAGAAGAGAGATATCTCTCCTAGAGGTGACAATGTAGTGTTACTTTAAAAAATAATTTGAGCTAAGCTGAATTAACTTAAACCTTAATTTTTTTATTTACTTAGAGGAAAAGTACATATCCTGAAGTGTGATGGCAGTTGGGGTGAGGTGCAGTAAGTCTTATGAACTTATCCTTCTCTTTTTTAGGTAGTTCCAATGGCAAAGTCAGAATGTCTCTCATTGATTCAGTCTTATCTTTTGTCTTTTCAAACTGGATCCCTTTTCTTAAGCCTAAAAGTCCCTAAATCTTTGTCCTCTTTTGTGTTTCCTTGGCCATTGTATTTAGCAAACTTGGTTTTTCAAAAATTGTTTTATGTTCCATACTGACATTGTTTATGTTTTCAGACAACCAAGTTAAAAGTGAAAATTCTGTCAGTAATACAAACATTTCCAAATGTCTAGGGGTTTTCCAGTTATACTGGAAGAATAACTAAGAGCTGACGGCATTTTATAGTTTTCGTTGGTTTAAAGACGTGACACTATGTGCTCTCCAACCCTTGAAAATCACGCAAATGATTAAAGGTTTATTTCACCTCGTTTTATTTAAGTTATTTTCATGCTACATCTCTTTTACCATGAAAAATCTGAAGCTGAACAGGTGAGCAATCTCAGTCTCAGTAATTTAATTAATTACACCAGAATTGTTGCCAGCTAAAGTCATCAGCATTAGGGTTATAAGGTACACCAGGCCATTCATCAGACTAGAAATTAGAAAACATATCTGAGACTTTTTAACTGGTAGAAACCAGGGAGATCCAAGACCCAGGCCACAGAAGTTGAGTAGATGTGATTTGTTAGTATAGATACAAACAGATGGCCCCACAGAGGGCCGTAACAATCAACCTCCTGCCCCAAGTTGAAGAGCCCTTTAATCATTTCAGGCAGGTGATTATCTCCTTAAAAGTTCCCAGGGAAATAAATATCTCAATTTCCCTTTATAGACTAAGTTGCTGTAAAGCAAAGTCTATGCTGGGAATTAAGATTTTGGAAGTGTGGAGTTCTCTTCTTTGATCATCTGGTTTGATTTAACTCTATTAAATGTTAGGCACTGTTTTGAGGATTTGGGATAAAGTGGTACAAAAGGGATCAGATACTTGTATCATAAACTTCTAATGGGGTGAGACAGATAATACATTTATAACATAACTTCAAATTGTGCTAAAGGTTGTGAAGGAGAATAATAGAATGGTGGGGCCAGAAACGCTTCAGAGAAATTGATAGGTATGGCTCTCAGAGGAAGGGACTTTTCAGCTCATGCATACCTGAATGGAGAGAAAGATAAAGTGGACAAAATGATATGGTGTGCTGGAAAGTATTCCAGACACATGACATTGGAGAAACTTGTTAGCCTCTGCAGACGTTGTTTTCTGGTTCTATAGCCCGTATATGTTTTTGTCAATAGGTTATGTAATAATGAATGTTATCCTCACTGGGCATGTCTCTCCAAAGTAAGTACTTCTGAACTGAATTGTTTGACATCTCTGGAAGGAAGGTGGAATGCTGGTGAGTCTTTCTGGGTAAAGGTCTCCGAGAAGAACCTGGTAGAGGAGACAGGCCTGGGTTTTCATTCATATTCAATGTCTGCCTACAGCAGCAGGTAACCCTTTCAAAAGAAGGCAGCCTAGGCTCGGCGCCTGTGGCTCAATCTGCTAAGGTGCCAGCCACGTACACCTAAGGTGGCGGGTTCGAATCCCAAGCCTGGGCCTGCCAAACAACAATGACGGCTGCAACCAAAAAATGGCAGGGCGTTGTGGCGGGCGCCTGTGGTCCCAGTTACTTGGGAGGTGGAGGCAGGAGACTTGCTTGAGCCCAGGAGTTGGAGGTTGCTATGAGCTGTGATGCCATGGCACTCTACCCAGGGGGATAGCTTGAGGCTCCGTCTCA
>CAUYQV010166393.1:0-15973 GCA_963574575.1 Galagoides demidoff
GGCCTGGGCAAACATTTTATGAGGAGGACACCCTGGGCAATTGAAGCAACATCAAAAATACACTATTGGGACCTGATCAAACTAAAGAGCTTCTGCACAGCCAAGAACACAGTAAGTGAAGCAAGAAGACAGCCCTCAGAATGGGAGAAGATTTTCACAGGTCATGTCTCCAACAAAGGTTTAGTAACCAGAATCCATAGAGAACTTAAACGTATTAGCAGGAAGAGAACGAGTGATCTCATCTCAGGGTGGGCAAGGGACTTGAAGAGAAATTTCTCTAAAGAAGATCGGCGCACGGCCTACAGATATATGAAAAAATGCTCACCATCCTTAATCATCAGAGAAATGCAAATCAAAACTACTTTGAGATATCACCTAACTCCAGTAAGATTAGCCTGTACCACTAAATCCCAAAACCAGAGATGCCTGCGTGGATATGGAGAAAAGGAAACACTCCTACACTGCTGGTGGGAATGTAAACTAACACATTCCTTTTGGAAAGACATCTGGAGGACACTTAGAGACCTAAAAATAGACCTGCCATTTGACCCTGCAATTCCTTTATTAGGTATATTCCCAAATGACCAAAAATCGTATTACAACAAAGATATTTGTATTAGAATGTTTATTACAGCCCAATTCATAATTTAATTGCCAAGTCATGGAAGAAACCCAAGTGCCCATCGATCCATGAATGGATCAACAAACAGTGGTATATGTACACCATGGAATACTATGCAGTCATAAAAAAAGATGGAGACTTTATGTCCTTCATGTTCACATGGATGGAGCTGAAAAATGTTCTTCTTAGCAAAGTATTACAAGAATGGAAGAAAAAGTATCCAATGTACACACCCCTATTATGAAATTAATTTATATCTTTTATATGAAAGCTATAACCTAATAACAGCCTAAGAATACGGGGAGGGGGGAGGTATGGGGGGATGAGTGGAGGGAGGGGGATTGGAGGGATCACTTCTGAGGTTTACCTTACAAGGGCACAAGTGAATCTTTCTAAGAGTAGAATATGAATGTTTTAACACAATAACTGAGAAAATGACATGAAGGCTGTGTTGACCAGTTTAATGGAAGTATTTCAGATTGCATGTGAAAATCCCACACTGTACCCCAGAAGTGCATTAATGTACATAGTTACCATTCAATAAAAAAAAATAAGTAAAAAATAAAATAAAATAAAATAAAATAACCCTGCCACCTTCAGTATATGAGGCCGGCACCCTACCTACTGAGCCACAGGCACTGCCCAGAGGATGTGTTTTTAAAAACAGAGAAGTGGTGGTGAAGTGAGAGAGAAAAAGAGAGGAAGAGAGAGACCATATCCAAGGGAATTATAATACTAACAATAACAACGAGACACCATCCATATTACGATCTACTATTTTTTGAAGTGTAGAAGACTAACTCTGTGTTGAATACTGCACTAAGTATTTAATAATTTCCTGCAACTACTCTTACATTTCTCCTTTACAGATGAGAAACAGAGGTTCTAAGCACTGAACTTGCTTACAGTACCAGTTCTTATAGGGAAATAAATGGAAACAGACTCTGTACTCCAATTTCTAGTTCCTATTCAGCATTAATTAGTTTATTAATTCATTTCTACAATAGATACAAGAAAACACAATAAAGTAAATTTATATTTTAAACAGTGAATAGTGTACAGCTTGATGTCTATAAACATACACATGTTCTTCTTTAACCACTACCCGGATTAAGATGTGACTATCTCCAGCATCTCAGCAGCCTCCCCAGGCTCCTTCCATTAATTCTCTTCTCCATCCACCAGCAGCCTAGGCCACCACCATGTACTTTATATCAGGAGCCATCAATTTTCCTTTTTCTCTAATTTTGTACTCAAGTGACCATACAGTATCTACTCTTTGATGTCTTACTTCTTCTAATCAGTGTATTTTGAGCTTCGTCTATGTTGTTTACGTGGCAGGAATTTGTTCCATTTCACTGTAGTATAGTTCTCCTTTTTAATAATATACCACAGTTAATTCAGTACTGAACTAGACGCTTGTTTGGGTATATTGCTGATAAAGTTCTTTAGACACATTCTCATATATATCTTTTGTCTCATTTCTCTTGGGCATATGCCTAGGGAAGGACAAGCTGGGTTATTGTATTAGGATAGACTTTGCTTTAGTAAATAAACACTCCAATGTATACTAAATGCTGAACATGTGTACATTCAGCCAAACACATAATAAAGTTTCAGATGCTGTAGGTAATATCAGAGTTTTCATTATATGTGTATGGAAAATTTGGAGTGACATCAAGACTACAATTTATACTTCCTTGATAAATAATGATGTTAAGTAATTTTTTTGCATGTTTATTTTCCATTGGCTGTTGAATATATTGCTTTTTGGGGGTGTTATTTTTCAAATCATATGTGTGTGTGTATATTTTGTTATATTGTATCAATCACATCTATCTATATGTAAAATTTGAAGATCTTCATTAAGTATTGTCTGTTTTGTAATTTCTTTGTCCTGTGTTTGTTCTGTGAATTTGTGTGTTCATTTTAAAATATCTTTGCCACCTATGGGGTCCAACAACATGTGTCTAAGTTTTCTTATAGAAGCATCATTAGTGTACTACTCAAATATAAACTACCTCCCATTCACATTTTTTCCTGGTATAAGGTTGGTGAAGGGTCTTATTTTGAAGTCTCATTTTATTTTTATTTCCATATGAAACAGCTTCTCATCTTTCCTTGCAAAGAAACAGAAACAAAAATTAAAACAACCACAAAAAAATATAGCTTATGTGCCACTCTTTAACTGTGTTTAAAATCATGTGATTATGTTTAGGTAGATTTTTTTCTTGGGTAGATTTTTTCAGTTTCCAAATGAAAGTGTTGGATTAGTTTCATTTCTCTCTTTGTCTGTCTTTGTCCCCACAGTATGCACATTGTCTTTATTTCTATGCTTTATAATAAAGAGGAAAATAAAGTCAAAATACCAAATGTCTATACTTAAGATTTTCTTGACTATTCAAAGTCCTTGAAATTTCTAGGTATATTCTAGAATCACTGTTTCAACATCAAAAAATCCTTCAAGGATTTAATTGGAATGCATTGAGACTGTATGTTACATTGAAGAAAATGGAAATCTTAAGAATTGCAAGTCTCCCACTCTATGAACATGAAAATACTGTCCATTTACTTAGATCTCCTTTAGTCCACAATAGCTGTTCCTCTATTGACCTATATGACAAGATCCTGCCATGTTATTCCTAGATTTATCTGTAGATTCTTTAAAAATTTATGTACAAATTGTGTTACCAGCAAATAAAGATATTATGCTCCTTAATTTTCAAACTCCATGACTTTTGTTTTTTTCTCTTGAATTATTATCTTTGATAGGACCTTTATTATACTTTTGAATAGACATAGTGAAAGTTGTCTTTTTTACATTTGAGGAGTAGAATGTACAGAATGTTATGGTTCAATATGATGTTTACTACAGAATTTATGGAGACATTTTATCAGAATAAAATATTGTGCTGTTTTTTTTTAAATGAGATCTCAAACTTTATTCTTGATTTTCAAGACTGTTTTCGGTTTTCAGGGTCCTTTGACATTTCATATGAATTTTAGAATAATTATTTACATTTATGGGGTACAGTGTGACGTTTTAATATATGTAAACATTGTAGAATGATTATATCAGGTTAATATATCTATCGCTTCACATATTCTTTTTTGAAGTGAGAACATTTAAAACTTAATGCTTTTAATTATTTTGAAATATACATTAATATTTTTTATTTCAAAATATTAGGGGGGTACAAATGGTTTTTGTTGCATGGATCACTTTTCATCTATAGCCATGATGCTTGAGTCATGGCTATAGATGTGCTTATCACCCAAATAGTGTTCATTGTACCATTAGTAGGTTTTTTTTTTGTTCTTGTTCTTCTTCTTCTTTTTTATTAAGTCATTTGTACATAGATCATAAATACATTTATGTCACTATGGGATTCAATCTGTTGATTATTTGTACAAATTGGAGTGCTTACATCCTACTAATCAACATAGCCTTCACTTCATTTACCCAATTACAGGATCAAGACATTTGTATTCTACACCCAATAGATCCAACTTGTACTTGCAATATGAATATTGTGCTGTTATTACTAGCTTGCTGAGAGTTATATCATGAACAGCTGCTTACTTTTTTATATGTATTAATATTTTTAATTGTTCCATTATACAATGTCTTTAATATATCATTAAATCGTAAGGGCACAGACTAACGTATATGGTATTTATAAAATATCTAGAACACCATGTATTATGACAAATGCAGAAAGGATTGAAGGATAAGTTAATTATGATGTGTACTTTTAAAAAACTATATGGAGAGTGGTATAATATTTAAATTAGACCATGGTACATTAAAAATTTATATTTCACACTCTAAAGCAGGAATTGGTGTGCTATAACCCACAGCCTCTTGTGGGCCTGCTCATGTTAGTTTATGTTTTGTCTAAGGAACAGCTGCTTACTTTAAAAAAATGATTTTTTTCAGCTACTACTGAAGTAATCTTATAGTTTTTTCTTAATTTTGTCAACACAATTAATTACATAGGCCAATATTCTAATGTTAAAATAACTTTGCATTTCTGAAATATATTCAGCTTGATCATGATGGATTATCTGAAAGAACAGAAGAGAAAGAATAAGAGAAATTTTTCCTTTTTTTTTGAATTTTTATGTCTATTTTTATGAGAGGCATTGTCCTTTAATCGTTCTTTATGTAAAGTCCTCAACTGTTGGTATTAATAATTTTGTTGGTACAGTCATAAACAACACTACCAAATCAGACTATGGGATATCTAATTATTAGCAGGATTATTCCTGGCACTGGTGACTACCAAGCTGGTAGAGGTGATGTGGAGATGAACCTGGGAACCATTCTAATAAGATAGTAGATGGGACTGAGGTCTACACAGCAAATGACAGTTGATTTTTAAACATTGTTTATGGATGCAAATGTATTTCCTATTGAAATTTCTACTCTTCATTCCACGTATAGAAAAGCATATTTTGACCAGGTGTGGTGGCTCACGCCTATAACTCCAGGACTAGGGAGGCTGAGGCAGGTGGATTGCCTGAGCTCACAGGTTTGAGACCAGCCTGAGCCAGAGCAAGACCCCCGTCTCTAAAAAATAGCCAGGTGTTGTGGCAGGTGCCTGTAGTCCCAGCTACATGGGATGCTGAGGCAAGAGAATCGCTTAAGCCCAGGAGTTTGAGGTGTAAGCTATGATGCCATGGCACTCTACTGAGGGTGAGACTCTTTCTTAAAAAAAAAAAAAAAAAGCAAAACAAAGCAAAGCATATTTCATTCTGCTCATCAAGGGCAGTCCTATTATCTTTTCCATATATACATCTATAATTCATATTTTTATAAGTTATTTTTATTTATTTATTTATATTTTTATAAGTTATAAGTTACTTAGACTTTCATATTTCAGTAATTTGAGGTTTTGGAGCACGATGCAGCTGACACTGAACAGCAGACATGTCTGAGAATGGACACTGGCTGGGGTTGTGCATGCGGTGAAGGAAGGAGAAGCACTAGGAGGAAAATTGTCATTACTTAAGACACAGTCTGATTTCATCCAAAAATAGCCAAGCATTCAAAATCAAGAGCAAAAAGAAACAGATCCAAAGAATTTTCAGATATTATGGTAATCATGTATCAAATGTTGAATTCATTAGGTAATAAACTGGAGAATTTTAACAGATAGCTAGGAACTATAAAAAAGTAACCCAAAGAATATACGAGAAAAATAAAATAAAATAATAGAAAAATCCATAGAGGAGTTTTAGTAGCTTTGACAGAGCAGAAAAGTGAAATGGTAACCAAAACTGAACATCACAACATCACAACAATGGATAGAAAATCTGTGAAAGGGTATAAGTGCCCTGACACAAATAAAGCATAGACATAGGCATAATTTTCAGAGGTGAAAGCGGGGAAATTTTCAAGTTTTCAAAACTGATAATACATTGAAGTAATGCTCTGAACATTCAAAAAAATAAATGCTAGAAAAAGAAAAAATATCATATCAATACCCATCTTGATTCCAATTCTGAAAGGAGACAAACAAGCCAAATCCCCCAAAGGTGGGAGAGAGAGACAGAGTAAGAATCCTCAGGAACTTATTAACAGTGGAAGCCAGAAGGCAGTCAAATGAATTATCAAAGTATAGAAATCAAATAACTAGAAATTGAAGAGTCTGTGCAAGATTACCCTTCTCAAGCAGGCAAAATGCATACATGTCAGAATTGTGAGCACAGAAAAGTCACCAGGAGAGCAGCATGACAGAAAAATTATGAAGACGTTTTTGGTGAGAATGAAAGTAAATTCAGAGGTGAGTTCAGAGATTTAAAAGGAGAGAAAAAGAAGGGATAAGTATGTGGGAAAGTCTACAAAAATTTCGACTGTATCAATGATAATAGTAACGTGTCATCTAAAATATATGTAGAATTAAAAATACGTACAATTAAAAAATAAAAACAAATGCATAAAAAGTGAAAGTGGGTGCAATTCAGGTTATATTTAATGCCCGTGAATTATCTGGAATGTAGTAAGATACTAAGTTACATAAGATGTGGCAAGCCACAGGTGAATGTCATAGTCCTCTAGGGTACTCATAGTAAAATAATATAGACCTACAAAAAGACTAAGAATAAATGTTTTGATACTGCAACCACTTACCAAATTAATAATACATTTATTTCTATGTAGATTATGTAAAAATAAATAAAATTGCATGAAAAACACTAAACAAAATTAAAAGGCAATTGAAAACTAGAAGAAACTATTAATTTATTATATAAAAGGAGAATATTTCAATATATAAGTTGTATAGAAATTAGAAAAAAAGGAAAAATGGGGAAAATACAGAGCACAATAATACATAAAAAGACACATAAAGAGCTGTAAATACACAAAAACATGTTCAATTTCACTAATAATTAGACAAATGCAAATCAAAATGTCTTGGAGATAGCATTTCCCATCTATTAGTTTGGAGAAAATTTAGGAAAAAAACTCTGGCTCCCTCTGCCATGCTTCTGAATAATACACATGGAGACATCCAGGCTGTTACATAGGAATTATACAAGGTTCTAAAACCAGTCTCTCTCTCTTGCTCGTCTTTCCATCTTTCATTTTTGTCATGTTAAAAGTTAACATCCTGCACAGTGTCTGGCTAACACTTGGAGCTCAAGAGATATTTATGGAAAAATGGTTAATGATGAAATTGTGTTTAATTGTTCCAAGAGAAACTCAGGAATCAGAGAGATTCTGAATGAGCACTGAGCCAGTCACGGGGATGCTTTAGGTCAGGCTATGTGGTGATCTGTAGCCACAGATAAACAACAAAAAGTGGATGTGGATGAATGTAACTGTGATTTATTATACCACAAGTTACAGAGTACTGGCGGCAGTCTAAGAGAAAGAGGAGCACTTGTTCATTTTTAGACCAAAAGAAGTGGAAACTGCTGGACAAAGAAAGTCTCCTCTGGGGCAGAGAGGACAGAGCTGAGTGACAAAGAGAACTATGTGAGGGTCCCACACCAGGTCCCAAGTAATGCAGGTGTCATGGCCTTTTGTACAACCAGGGACCAAAGTAACCAGCAAAGCCACTGCTCTCAGCTTTCATACTCTGTCTGAAAATCATATTTAAAGCAACAATTGTAACCTTTTTATGGGTTTCACTCCCTTTTGTGGGTTTAAACCTCCACAAAAATGCAGGATGTACCTGGTTTAGGGAAGAAGGAAGAGGATGATTCTCCCTCCATAATCATCTGGCAGGCACCACCCTCCCTAGTGAGATTATTAAATGATATGTTTCTTAAATCTAACCATAAGTAAAGACTTAAAACCCTGTTTCCTGTACAGCCATCAGCCCTGTCCTCCCAAGACACCCCAAGAGAGCTGAAGGGAGGTCAGTGGGACAGTCAAGAGGGAAACTGCCCCCAGCTTCTGACTCTGAGAGGACAACAGGCAAATGATACATTCCCAGACTGACTGAGTCATTGGGACCCCAAGTCTGAGGACTCTATAGTCACTCACTTGCCATTAGGGTGCTGTGTAGCTAAGTATGGTGTGACCTCCTCAGCACCTGGATCCCAGACACGGTGGGGAAATCCCAACTCATGGACCATTGACTTTTAACTGAGAACTACATATCTTTATTTAATGTACCTGGCATTCATTCATGATCTGTTATAAGTTTCAGAAGAAACTATGTATGAAAATGTGCAAGAAAGAATTTACCTATAACACAAAAATAGCATTGTCAAGTCAAAGAAAAAACCTTCAGGAATCTTCCACACTTAACCACAAGAGGGAACACATGCATGATCACTGACCCCAGAAGGAGCTCTTTGTGTCTCTGAAAATGGTGGCCAGGAGACCAGGATGATTTGGGTATTATTATCATTTTATAGCATCATTTCTTCATTCCATGTCAGAGCTCAATCATTTCATCCAGCAGAATTTTACACATCTTGCTGCTGCCCATTCATCTGCAAGACCGCAGGGCCATAAGACAAATAACACCCATGGAAACTCCAAGGGTATTTAGCTGAAAAACAGTTCCTGCTATCACACTCTGTCAGCAAAGTATAGTGTAAGTCTGGGGAAATGAGTCTAGAAGAAAACACATGTTAGAGAGAATTGTGTGTGAGGGGGGTTTGTCTATCTGTCTAATAAAGAAAAGGAGTGAGGACGAGGTCCCAGGAGTGTGGTCAGTCACTGCAGGGCATCAAGAGAACAGGGATGGAGGTGTCCTCATCCAGGTGGGAGAAAGGGCAGCACCTGCAGGTCCTTCTAAGGCCAGTGGCCATGCACTTACAGATGATAGTTCACACCCACATTGCTCACATCCACAGCCTCCTCCTGTTCCCAGAGTCAGGATTGACCTGATCTGTTTCCTCAGGTCTCCAGGAACTATGGACACAATCTGTCAATGACTGTGGCTGTGGGTAGATGTGGACCATCTTTTCTGTGGAAAGGGTTTCTATGTTGCTATCATTTGCTTTTACTTTTTCTGTTAACACCTATGACTTCTTCAAATAGTTTTTCTTCTACATAATTTTTCTCCTAAAGCCTCAGGATAACTCTATATGTTCTATCTGGCTGGTAATTCTCTGATATTCACTCTCTGCCCTCTATCCTCTCCTGGTGTTTTACCTTTCACAATAATCGAAATACAATCCCACTGACTATTCAGATAACAAATGGAAAACATGAAGAAATACCTATTTTGAGAATTAAACCAGGTCAATGTAGTCACATGTTCTTCAACTGAGGCTCCAGAGTTTCTGATTCTTGAGAATCATGTCTCAGCTATGTGAATACTAATATGACACCAATAGTATGTCAATAACCTGAATTAGAAGTACCAAGTAAATTTTGTAACTCTCCTCTTGTTCTCTGAGATGCTCTATGTGGTCGACCATGAGATCCACCTGGGCAAGTAGTTCACTTATAACGGCTATGCAGTGATGCAGTGGTGGACACCACTGTGCCTTAATAAATCCCAGTGCTCTTTTCTTTTTTGTAGGCTATCAGTAGTCCAGTGGTAAATGACCATCATTTCCTATGATGATCCTGACACAGTCAGCATATAATCACACAGGAAGACTGATAAAAGCAAGTGCCTTTGATGAAGACTTCCTTATAAAAGGGTTATATATATATATATTTTTTTTCTTTTTTTGGTGACAGAGTGTCAAGCTGTCAACCAGGGTAGAGTGCCGTGGTGTCACAGCTCACAGCAACCTCACATTCTTGGGCCTAACATATTTTCTTGCTCAGCCTCCCAAGTAGCTGGAACTACAGGCTCCTGTCACAATGCCCATCTATTTCTTTTTGTTGTTGTTGCAGTTATCATTGTTGTTTTAGCAGGCCCAGGCTGTGTTCAAATCCACCAACCCCAGTGTATGTGGCTGGCGCCCTACCCACTGAGCTACGGGTGTGGCCGGTTTTTTCATCTTATTCATTCATCCTCACCAGCAGTATTATGTTGACTTTATGTAAATCATGATATAAAGCATGGAGGACACAGCCTTTCTGTAATTTCTTGCCAAAAAAAAAAAAAGACTATAATCAATGGAAAATGTTAAACAAATCTTATCAGAGGGCTTACACAAAAACCTTGGCCAATATATTTTAAATGTTTCAAAAGATTGAAAGGCAAATAAAAATTAAAAAACTATCCCAAATTGGAGGAAAGCAAGGAGGCATGAAATTAAATGCAATATGAAATCCTCAAATTTTAACCTGAAATATATAAAGGACATTAGTATAAAACTCAGAGATGTTAAAAATATGAATTATTAATTAGTTAATTGTATTGGGCAAACATTAGTTTTGAAGTCACTTAAAATGCACAAAGAAAAAAATCAAAAATAATTTTAGGTACAGAGAAATAATCCTTTAAATGAAAAAATGAAAGGAAGCTGTGATTAAGTGATATGCCCTAAAAGAAATTCAAGAAGAAATCCTTCAAAATCACAGTAAATAACAATTGATGGTTTTATGTATCACTAGGATGGAACAAAGGCCTCAAAAATAGAAAGGAAAGAAGAAGTTGGAAATTTAATATAAATGTTTACCTCAATTCACATGACCTTCAAGTTCAAGAAAACTGAACTACTATGATAGATGTCAGAGTAATGCATCTCTTGTAAGGTTAAGGGGAACAGATATTGACCAAAAAGGTAAATGAAGAGGGATCTGGACAATTTGAAATAATTTCTACTTTTATCTGAATAGTGAATATGAGTACAACTTTATTCAGGTGACCAATTAACATTTTTCGCCTTCACCTGTGCCTATTTTATTTCAATAAAAATAACAAGACTAAACCAACACACATGAAAAAAGAAATAAGAATCATGAAATATTTGGGGACGCCCAACCATATTAAACAGAAGCGTAAGACGTGCTAGGAAAGTGCTATGGCCAGTTAGTAAACAGAAGGAAACATTTAAATATGTCCCTTCTTCCAGTTAGACAGCAGAGATTGCTATTACCTTTTTATGAAGCACAGAGACCTTCTCTGTCCTGCTCACAGGAGAGCCCCTCCCCCATCATGATACACATTCTTCCCACACCACTGCACCCACCAGGGGATTTGCCTACTGTGCCTTGGGGAGGACCTTCCCTTGGGAGTCTGAGATAAAAGCTCAGCTCTGACCTTGTCTTGACTGATCAGGACTCCTCAGTCCAACTTCTCACCATGAGGCTCCCTGCTCAGCTCCTGGGGCTGCTAGTGCTCTGGGTCCCTGGTGAGGACCCAGAAGGAGATGAGGAGGGAGACTGGGGTGGGAGGGGGGCTCTGGGGTCCACGGCCTCCCGTGTGTGCTCTGTGCACGTGTTAGATGTGCACGTCTTGTCTCCCAGGATGGGGCATGTGAGGTCTGAGAGAGTGAGAGAAATTTGAAGGAGAAAGGACCTGCGCTCTAGTGAAAGCTGACGCAGAAAGAGAGGGATGGTGGATGGTGAATGTGACCTTTAGAGGCTCTTTTTTGCCTTGGAAATATGTATTCCTGTTTGAAATGAGGTATTTGGGGGCTCTGATTCACATGACAAAAGTTGATTTCGCCTGAAAGAAATGACAGAATGAAATTAAGAAAATTAAGTACAACAATCTTTCACTTCTCTCTCCCTCTTTCAGGGTCCTGTGGAGAGACTGTGATGACCCAGACCCCACTCTCCCTGTCTGTTACCCCTGGAGAGCCGGCCTCCATCTCCTGCAGGTCTAGTCAGAGTCTCCTGAACAGTGATGGAAACACTTATTTGAATTGGATTTTGCACAAGCCCGGCCAGTCCCCCCGTCGCCTGATTTATAAGGTTTCCAACCGGGACTCTGGGGTCCCAGACAGGTTCAGTGGCAGTGGGTCAGGAACAGATTTCATCCTGAAGATCAGCAGGGTGCAGCCTGAGGATGCTGGAGTTTATTACTGCTGGCAAGGCTTATGGGTTCCTCCCACAGTGGTACAACCCCTAACACAAACCTCCCTGCCGGGGGGCCCCACTCCACACCAGTGTTGTTTGCCTGATGAGCAGGCACCATAGCATGAGTTGTGGGGAACATAGGGGAACAGGCTGCAGGTGGCTGCTGTGCACTATGAGGGCCACAGCTGCGTCTCAGACAACATATAGGACCTGTCGGCCGTGACAGCCTTGGCCTGGCAGAACCTTCAGGAGAATGGAGGGGGTTCAAGTGCCCTCTGACCATCAGGCAGGACTGAAGAGAAAGTGAATGAAAGCTCATCTTAATCTTCCTTGCCTGACTACATTTATTCACCAATTAAATCCATTTAGTATAACAGCTTTGTCATTGATGCCGACTCATGGCCATCCAAAACTAAGACATCTGGATTTTATTTTGGTTGAATAGTTACTGGTGCACAAGCAGCTGGACCGGGTTGGTGATACAGACTCTGTTCCTTCCCGTCTACCCACCTTCACACTCCCCCCTCCTGCTCTTTAAACATGTCTCTGTAATACAGTGGCACGCCCAGCATTTACACTACTATTCCATGAGGCTGGAAGCAAAACTGGTCAATTCTTGTTTCGCTACTACTAGATAGACTTAGTTACATCTATTTAAAATCAAGTCTTAGGTCAGCCTCAGTCACAGAATGTTGACAGAAAAGGTAAGATTTCTGAATTCCAAATTTGGATTGTAAAAATAAATAATCAAATCTAGAATTGGAAAACATACATTTCTATACTATATTGAACAGAATTGTGGAAAACATAAGGTCATATGAGCTAGTTTTTTTTTTTTTTTTTTGCCTTGAATAGAAATGTTAGTCTAGTTAGTGAAGCAGTAGAAAAGGAGAGCAGGAAGGACACGAGGAGTTAGCTGTCGCTACAATACCCAGCTCTGCTGCTCACCTGTGTTGGGGTGGGGAGGCTGGTGGTGATGGGCTTGAGCTACAAAGCCTAATGGAAACTCACATGTGTGTCTTGGAAAGACTCACAGACTTGGAGGTCCCTGAGTGGCCCTGAGGCTGTGTCTGATGCCACTGCCAGCTCAGGGGGAAGTCCTGCATCAAGCAGGGCTCTACAGTCTGAGTAACTGAAGGGTTATTGAATTCCCACATGAATGGTCCGTAGGCCATATCACATATCCCTAGTCACTCCATAGGGTATAAATGAGCATCCAAAATTGATTTTTCCTACATTTTTTATCTGGAGATAATTTGAAAGGGAATGGTCATTCAGAAAAGAACTTGTGTGAAAGTACTGTATTCTGCTGTGTACAGAATGGGCCTGGAAGGCTCCTCTTCATTCTAGTTCTTTCTTGCTCCTCACTCTTACTAGTGCAGATGTGACCATGTCTCCCTTGATTTAAGAAAGGACGTCAATTATGATACCTGACAAATGTTTTATGGCATCAGTCAGGGTCCATAGATCAAAATAGAAGCTACTTTAAGATTCCAGGTTGGAATTGTTTTAAAAAGAGCAAAATAGAATGAAAAATAGAAACCTGCACCTAGGGTAGTCATGGACGCTGAAAGCAGGCACAGGAGAATCCTGGGGGAGGTGGGGGGTGCCAATAGTCAGAGTCTATCTGCCACTGGAGTTATGGTCTTCTTGGTCCTCACATCAGTCTGAGAAGCCCAAGGTGGGGCTGCTGCTGCTTTCAGCTCGTGCAGCTTTTCCCCCAGTGGATCCCCCATGCCTCAGCTTTGTCCAGGTGTCTGCCTACAAGTGTCAATAAATATTATTCATTCTGTTTTGACTTTCACATATGAAAGAAGGGCTCTTCTTTGAGTAACTCTATAAGAAACTATACAGTGAAGAGGGCTTTGGGATACTGTGTTTCAAGAAATGATGGTGATACCATGTAAGGTCAATATTTCCCCTGATCTCAAAACTTTTCAGGTCTGAGATCGTGTTGGAATATGTTTGAATGTGGTTTCACTTATTACTAGGAAGTCTGAGATCATTGCAGGAAAATGCTATTAAGCCATAGAGTAAGAAAACAAATGAGAAAATTGCCTAGAATATATAGCAATCATTTGACAAACAAATAAAAACCCTGTGTTGACAAAACAAACAGGAAAACCTAAAGGTGCATGTAGTATAAATTGTCCTTCATAGGAAAATTTCATTACTCAATGTTTGTCCGGATGCCAGTGCAGCATCAGCGCTGATCTCTGTGAGCATGTTACATCTGCCAAGTAGCAAATGCATCTCAGGCATGTTGAATGACAGTTTAATTTTAACAAATTAACAGGTAACCTACGATATTTTTAAGCAGCTGCATTTTAAATGGCATTTACTTTAATGAAAGATATTTCTTTTTCCAATGAGAAAAGCCTTCTGTTGAAAACATGCCCAGCTTTATTTCTATTTAGTGCAAAATTATATTTGAAAAAGATTTTCTATCGGAGAAATAAGAATTATGAAAAACATGACTATTTTCCCATGGAAAAATACCTCAAAAATTAAATGTAGTAAATATTTCAGAGACTTTACAAATTCATAAAGTGAAAGAATAAATTAAATTTGTTTGCAACTGTGCAGATACATTCCAGCACTTACATTTTCTGGCTTAACTTGATTTGGGGATGTTGTTCAGGCCTGCTACTTGCCATACACATGTTTTCCTTACATCGTCACTGTCTTGGTCCCAGGTCAAACACAGTCCAAAGGCTTGAGCCAAGCTCAATTTCCAGCAGAAGAAACACTGTGCTAGTACCTTAATCCACCAGATGATTGTTAACATGAATATCCACAATCATAAAAATGATGAAAATGAATGCAAAGTTTTATTGGCCATGGAATTTTGAGAGAATTTTATATTCTTCTGTGAAGGACGCAAATTTGACTCTTGTTATTCAAATAATAATGAGACCCTCTTGCTTAGCTCCTGGGGCAGCTAATGCTCTGGATCCCTGGTAAGGACAAAAAGAGATGAAGAATGAGAATGGGGTGGAAGGGGAGCTCTGGGGCCCCACTATCTCCCGTGTGTGCTCTGTGCATGTGTCAGATGTGCACATCTTATCCTCAAGGATCGGGCATGTCAGGTTTAGATCTGAGAGAGTGAGAAAGATTCCAGAAGGAGCAAGGACCTTTCATATTACTTACTTACAGAAAAAGTAGGGGAGGATTTAGAGGACTTCTAGTAACCCCTCTGTACCTTGTCAATTTGGGGATCACTTTAGAAATTGGACATTTTTGGCATATGAATCAAAGTGCAGAAAATTGAATTAGCCAGAAATATTTTAAAAAATAAAAATTGATCACAATCCTTACAAATAGACTCATTTTTCTGTCTCAAATTACTTTAGGATCCACTGGGTACATTGTGATGACTCAGATTACACCCTCCCTGATCATCACACTTGAAGGGCCAACCTCTATCTCTTGTAGGTCAAATCACTGCCTTGTGTATAAGTGATGGAAAAACTTAACATGAGTTGGTTCCAGCTCAAACCAGGCCAGTGTCCACAATTCCCAGTGTATAAGATCTCCAACTATTTGTCTGGATCCCAGGGATCCAGAGCATCTCTCAACTATCTGAAGTTAAGACATGTTCTGGGAGGGTATGTCAGGCACACATTCATTCTTAAGATGTGCAGAGGAGAGACTAAGTATGCTGCCATTTGTCACTGCAGGTGAGCTACAGGATATCCTCCCACAGTGATCCAAACCTAAATACAAGTATCCCTGCTTTAGGGGAGGCTGTGGAGCAGAGGGTGGGGAGGAGAGAGAGGCCCTGCTGTGCCTGTGTCCATACACTGAATTTCTGGCAGGGTGGGGTGGCTTCAGCCAGAAACTGGAAACAGATCTTTAACCCCTGCCACAACAGCTAACTGGCCGAAGGGGCAAGCTGGCCGAGCCCAGCACCAACCTACTGCATACCCCACCAGCCTCAGCTGCAGCACAGACTAAGG
>CAUYQV010166394.1:0-26688 GCA_963574575.1 Galagoides demidoff
TCAAGCTATCCCCCTGGGTAGAGTGCCATGGCATCACAGCTCATAGCAACCTCCAACTCCTGGGCTCAAGCGAGTCTCCTGCCTCCCCCTCCCAAGTAGCTGGGACCACAGGCGCCTGCCACAACGCCCGGCCATTTTTTGGTTGCAGCCATCATTGTTGTTTGGTGGGCCCAGGCTGGGGATTTGAACCCGCCACCTTAGGTGTACGTGGCTAGCGCCTTAGCCGATTAAGCCACAGGCACCAAGCCACGTCTGCGTTTTCATCTGAAGCATCTCGTCTGTCATCTCTAAGAACATAACTCACTCACTTAAACCCCAGTCTCCCTTTTCCGGTGTCCTGATTGCTGCTAACACACAGCAGGCGGAGACAGCGGGGTCTTCATCTCCATACGCTGTGGCCGGCCCCTGAGGGACATCACAGCCCATTCATGTCCTCCCGAGGGGTCAGCAGACGCAGTGCCCGCTACTCTCTCTGGGGGGTTGAACACACAGCTGAGCCAGACACCCAACTCCTGCTGGCTTGAGAAAAGTGTTATTTTAATGATGATTATAATGAGCTTTAGTGTTGCTGGGAGCCAAATGTATCCTTAAGTCCAAGAGAGAACGCTGCAATCAGGGTGAAGTGTAATGTAGCTAAGATTATTATTTCATAAGTTGGCCTTTAATTAGGATTTTTTCCCGTCTTCTATACTCATTCGTTGCCTACTGTTCCAAGGTGAATAATTGCCCGGTATCTTTATGAAGATATCACAGCAACGGGAACACGGAATGCTCCGAGAGGGGAGGGAATTGCCTCAGAACGTTTATCCTGACACATTAATCAATGAAACTGCAGCTTTGATCTCAGCACCTGAATTCGTTTCTAGTATTTGATTTCCCTTCCAGCAACCATTACAAGTTACTTTTTATTAAGTAACTCCAACCTTAGAAGATTGCTTTTAACCACTGCTGAGCCCACGGATGCTCTGCCTTGTGGTGAGAAGTTGATTAAGGACAGTTAATGAAAGGAACTTGAGCCACTGGGTAGCCTGATGCCATAGAAATCCTTAAAGTCAGTGGGCTTTGACAGACAACCTCTATGTCTTTAACAGTTTTATTTCATCTGTTCTAATATGGTTATGTTTATTTTTTCTTCCGTCAGACTTTAAATGTGATTAAAAATTTTGTGAAAAAGAATAAAATTAGTTTTTATTTTTTCAGTTGTTTAAATCTCTTACGGGAAGTGCATTGACTTGATATATTTCCATTTTTATAAAAATGACTATATCTAAAGCCAGTTAATCTCGGGAGTGCCCTTGAGGCGGGTAACTAGAAATGTCTGCCGGCTTAGTAAGAACTGCTCTTGATCAGAGGCCTTCAGATGGTTTGGGTGTGGTTCACAGTTAGTAATATATTTTATCTGCATGTGTAGATTAAAAACTGAGCAAAAGTTTTGCAAAATATAGTGGAACCTGCGTAATTGGCCACCTGCCTACACGGACCACCTACTTAAGTTTCAAAGACCGGACGTGCACCACACACACGTGTCCACACAGCAGGTCTTGGTCTTTCTGCTGAGCAGTTTGGTACAGTCCCTGGGGTGGTCAGAGGTTCTACCGTAATACCTTTAATACAGGCAATGAACTCTGTTTTCTTTAAAAAGTTTTTTTGATTATTGATTATTTATTGAAATGTATTAAGAATCTATTCTGTATATGGTCTAACATTAGGTGCTGGCAAGGCAGTGTTACCGGAATTTCTCTCTCTAGTAGGTCCTTGGTCTCGGGGTTTGAGGAATGAACAGACCACAGAGTAGTGGTAAAATAGTGTTTATCAGAAAGGAATATGGAAGGACTAAAAAGCACCAGAGCTCCTGGCAGAGGGAAAGACCCAAGTGGGAAGACTTTACATGGGCTCTTTGTCTATTAGGTCTTGAGAATTACACTTGGCTGGGAGTTGGCAAATGGAAACATGTTTTCAACTTAAAGAGTGTTATCACAAATGAATGAATGCAGTCCCTCCAGCTCAGGGCAAAGGTCAAGGAGTGAACTTGCCCAGGCCTAGGAAAACTGGGTTCCCTGTCCAGCAGTTCGTGGAGTTCATCTATAAACTCCAGTCCTTTGGAGAGGCCTGATGTTGGTGAAAGAATGACAGTGGTGACTTTCATACAAATCCGGGGATTTTTAAATGGTTGAGAATGCTAGAACTTTTAAAGAAAAATTGATAAATAATAATTATGCACATATCATTTATGAGTTCGTGTGGTATTTTAATGTATGTGTACAATGTGTCATGGTCGTATCAGGTATTTAGGGCATTAATTACTTCAAACACATAATATTATTTGCATTGAGAATGTTTCAACTCTCCTAACTCTTGAAACATATGATAAATTATTTTAAACTATATTTACCCTACTGCGCAAACACTGAAATGTAGTCCTTCTCTTTGCACTGTGTTTGTAGCCATTGGCCAGCCTGTCTTCACCCTCTCCCTGCTAAACCCACGTTGCTCTTTCTAGGCTGTGGTGACCATCACTCTATTCTCTACCTTCATGCCATCAGCTCTCTTAGCTCCCACAGGCAAGTAAGGAACATGTGCTATTTGTCTTTCTATTTCACTTAATAATGACATTGGTTCCATCCATGTTGCTGCAAAGAAATGCTAATCACAAATTAGTCAATTGATTTCACTTGTCCATAAATGAGGGAGATGGGTGCACAAAAATTTCTGAAATTTCCTCTGAAGGATAAAAGTTTATGACTGACTAGAAAAATGCAGCAGATTGTGCTCTTCAAGTGTCACAGGACAGATTCTAGTCAATGGACACCTTGATCAGATCAATGGATCTCTCATCTACCTCTGTGATCTTGTCAGCTGTATGTGATGGAATTGCTTCCAAAATAAGTGGTAAAATGTAAGTACTTTTAAAAGCACTTAAAAAGAATACTTTTCAGTAATCATCTAAAAAGTGCTTATCAACATGCCTGAAACTTTCTGTTATACAGTAATGGAGAGGTTTGTGATTGGTGAAGAATTTTTCTTGAATCATTAAGTAAGATAATTTCTCATATTGCTGGGACACAGTTGAAGGTGACTTAAGTAATGAAATCCACTTTTCATACTCCCCTGTCATTTTTCTTGCCCCCAAAGTGAAGCGTCTCTGCCTGGCAGGAGACTTGCTGTCTGCAGCCTTGGTAGCATTGCTTCCTCCAAGCAAGGAACTATTCCAGGCCCGGCCTTTGGCAAGCATTAGACATTTTGTTGATTCTGTGAGTATAAATAAATGGATAGATGGAAGTATGGATGACTAAGACTTGTTCTGGATGACTGGGAAATGGCAAAATTTTATTTTTACCTCTGATTTTTCTTCCTTTTCATCTTTCTTGGGTTTAGTGCCCTTAGTCAGTAAAAGCACATGGTTTGCTCTCTTGCCTTCTTTAGATCTGTTTTTGTGAGTAACTTCCTGAGTGCCCAGGGCTCCAGACTTTCCTCTTTCCCCATTTTTTCCTTCCAGGACCTGATTCCTCAGACGTCATGTAGTTGCGCACAAACTAATCCATGGTAAGGAATGAGGAGATTGCTTTAATGACTTGTAGTATAGCTGACTCTAGGAGAATTTACATCTCCACCAGAGAAAAGAAGGCATCATATTGGGTGGCAGAGCATGAGCACTGTTAAAAAGGTTCAGGGCGCCAATAGTCAGTGTTTTGTCAATGTCTCACAAATAGCCTCAGATAGTTGATGCTTGAACTTTCTTCAGAAAATACTGAGACTGCAGTAGGCACAGGTCAATATGAAATTTTGAAAATGTGGAAGTATTTATGTATATAGTATGTTTTTTCCTTTCTGTGATCTTGGATAGGATGGACTCAGAGTTGCTTCTATAAAAACACCTATTTCTGAGTCATAATCCAGACCTACTAAATTGGAAATGTGGTAGCCAGAAATTTTATTTTTAAATAAACTTTCTCAAGTGATACTCACACAAGCATCAGTTGTAGACCCAACTTCTAAATTCTTTTCTTATGTTGAAAAGTATCTGGGGTAAATCACAGATATTTTATTTTTCCCTTATCCAAGTGAGTCAAATACTCCTTATTTTCTGCTTGTATCTTGAATGAGCATTGCTACTGCATGACATGAAATCAAACTTTGGCTGATAGAAACTTCCAAAGAATTTTAGACGACTTATCAAGGCTTACTGAATGTCTGCTCACATCACAGGCAGGGTCCGTTTCCACCATGTGGGAGATGACCTGCCTAGGAGAGACACAATATATTAAATGAGAGGGTAGGAGTGGGTGACCTTCCGACTCTGTCTCAGCTCTAGAAAAAAGGTGCCTTTCATGGTAGCTTTTATTATTAGGAAGTTAACTCTACTAAAGAGTAAATGCAACAAAACTGAGTATGTTACTTATTACCATGCAAATGCCTGTTATGTGTTCTGGTCCTTGAGAGTCTCCCTTTCAGTCTTTTTACTAACAAAGGTAGTTGAGAGTTTACTGTGTTCTATAAACTAATGTTTTTGTATGCTACTATTGGGCAAAGTTATCCGAGGATGAAGTAATGAACAAATACCAGCTATAATGTAGCTTTCAATAATTCTAAGGAGAAAATTATTCATAACGTCAATTTTTAACATTATCTACACAGAGCTGTGATGAGGAGAAGTAAAGGATGTGTGTGAGGCAGATGAAGGCTCCTACCTGGCGCCAGGGGATGAGTCCAAGGGCAGCCTGGAGGAGTGACTGGGAGGTGGCTGCCCAGGTGGAGAGGCAGGTAGAGCCTTTGGGGCAGAGAGAGCAACACAAGGGACACTTCTGTCCTTTTATTCTTCCAAGGCTGTTTTTGGGGGTTCCTTTCCAATAGAGTACTATCAGCCTGGGTTGTCTTAGCGACTATTTTCATTTTGAAAGAAGCCACAAACCTCCACTATGAAACAATTATGATCCCTACAAAATATTTAGGGGAGATATGCTAGAAACAGAACTTGGACATCATGATCTGGTTACCAGATAGAAAAGAGCTTAGAGTCCTCTGCTCTCACCCAAGTGACTTGTTGAATCAAAATGAACCTTACAAAATGTGGCATCACTTTTAATTTCTATTATGCAAAAAGATAGGTAGGCTTACTGAATGTTTTTCTGATATCTTGACAAAGGCTTATTTCAAGATATTTTTTATGTAAACACTATAGTTTTTGTTGTGCATAATCATTTCTTTTTGCTTTCAAATTTCTCAATTTGGTCACCGCAGTATAAGGTAATATATAAACCTGTAATCTTTTATAGTGATGATAATAATGCTAATAAAAATGTATTTAGAGTACTGCTCTTAGTATATTTACGAATTATTTGATTTTACAATGGCCCAATATGTTTTTCAAAGGCAAAATACATTATATAAATTTTATGTAACTATAAAGAGATTATTACAGAAGGGCTGGAGATAGTAGGAAATTTTAAATGTAAGAAAATACATTTATTGCTGTGGAGAAAATGGTAACATGCTATTGTCTCATCTCTGCAGCATCATACAAACATTGAAACATGGTTTGTTTCTCACTACCCAACCATTTAATCACCCTAATGGATTGGGAAAATAAAGAGCCGGGCATGCTTTGATGCTGAGTGGGAAGCTGCTGTGATGTCATGGGCATCATGAATGTCTACTGGGTTAAGAAAAGGGATCCCAATGGACCCTAGTTACATATTCAAATCTTAGGGTTTGAGAGTGTTTCTTTGTCCCTATCAGGAATCTTCAGTGAAATTGTAAATGCCCTAGAATGGAGAGACCACTTAAGCAATGACAGTTCTGAGAAATTATTAAAATAACAGAATTGATTGTAAATGAGCCCCAAGGTTGGCATCTCCATGCTGGGTTGATTACCTTTGCTGTCTCAGTAACAATTTCCATGATAGCCCTGAAAGTGGGTGCACAAGTGATCTCTACAGGCTTTTCTTTGTCTTCCTATGAGCCCCCAGCTCTGCACTCATCTATTCAGATGTGAGAAACAGTGTTAAGGAAGGGTTCAGTGTGTAGGCACTGCAGCCACACCAGACACAGGTGCAGATACCTGCTAAATTGGACCAAACAACTTCATCTCCCTGCTTTCTTCACCTGTACCACAGGAGTGATCAGACTACCATCAATAGTGATCACGGTAATAACTGTCATAGGTTGTTGTGAAGTTCTATATTTTTTATTCATCAATTTTTTAGGAGAACCTACTATGTGGTAGGCACTATAATGTATTTCAAAGGAAGAAAGACAATAAATGAGAGAACAAGAATAATATAGAACATTCAGGAACATTAATCTGCAAGGACTGACTTATTCTAATAAGGTATGCAGAGAATATTTCTCTGATAAGATGATGTTTGAACAGAGACTGGAGGGAAGTCGGTCGTGAAGCTCTGGGCTGAGTGTGTCAGGCAGAGAGAACCACAGAGGCTGAGGTTTTACGATGTGAAGCCTGTGGGGTTTTCAAAGAACTTCAAGGAGGCCATCGGGGAGAATTTTTAGACATAAATGCAGAAAGACACCATGGAGGTAAAAGCAGGCGTGGGTCCTGCAGAGTATCACAAGGTCTGACTTTTACTGAATATTGTCAAATTTAGGACACTTGATTATTGGATTCACCATCATCGCTTGTGTCACTGAGAAACAAAAACTGCCACGTAAATGATGGCACAATACTAACTAATCACATAAGATTTTATTTTGTATTTATTTTAAAAGCTCATTTAGTCTTATTTAGACAAACTTCTTTTATATGCAATGCTGTTCCACCTCTGTTTTTTTTTTATATACCCAATAAGTTCTCATTTCAATGTTGAAATATAATGGAAACTTACTGAAGACATTAGATTCAATATACGTAATCCTAATAGTGGCTGAACTCCACTAAAGGAAGACTGAGAGGAGATGGCCAAGTCTGCACACGTTCAAGAGATGATCACTGTGTCACAACTGCCACCTGGCCGATAGTGAATATTAGAGACTTTTAAATTTATATATAAAAAATAAGTGTATTACAGTCAGTTAAATATACAGCGTAAATGAGATAGGAAGTCAGAGGATGGTGTTGAGGAAAGGAGTCCTGATCCACTTAAAGGACTGCTCTTGCCTTGATGAGAAGAAATCATCCTTTCACTGGCTGAATGAGCAAGGTTAGAAGCAGAGAGCTGGCCGAGAGGTTTGTTTTAATATCGATAGTTCAGACAGATGGCTGCAGCTAGTCTCAGCATGGTAGCTCAGGAGTGTCATGGCATGGTCAGGGTTGCACTGACAAGATTACTGTAATTGGGTGCGGGGAAGAAGAGAAAGATGAAGTCACAGTGGCACTCGGGATTTAGGCTAGAGATAGGGAAGGGTGTGAGCAGATGTGTTGGGGTCCACAGAGTCGGGAGCCTGCCAGTGCCCACACAGTCCATCTCGTATCCTGGTGGAAATGTGGAGGAGGCAACTAGAATGTGAGCCTGTAGTTCACGGAAGTACCATCAGGAGATATAAAGAAATACATACAGGTGACACAAAACGGATCGCCTCGTCCAGCACAGATGCAGTGAACAGCTGAAAGCAGACAACATCATCTGGGACAGTGTTTCTCCGTAACTTTGGCCTTACTAGTTTACAGTACTGGAATGCCACCCAGCACACACAAACGTACAAAGGAAAAAACATATATTATTTCAGGTAATTTTACTACATATATATGTTTTACATTTGGGGCTTTTTTTTTTTGAGATAGAGTATCAACCTGTCCCCCTGGGTAGAGCGCCATGGTGTCATAGGTCAGAGCAACCTCCAGTCTGGGCTCAAGAAATCCTCTTGCCTCAGTTTTTCTGCTTTCACTAGAGACAGGGTCTCATTTTTGGTCAGGCTGGTCTTGAACTTGTGGGCTCAAGCTATCCACTTGCCTTGGCCTCCCAGAGTGCTAGAATTACAGATGTTTTGGGATTTTTGGGTCTCATCTTTTCTCTCTTTGTTCAAAAACCAAAAGTTACTACATTTTCCTCAGACAATGAAAAACATTAGAGTGAAAATGAGGCTAAAAAGAGATTAGTTTTGAGCACGATGCCCTGATTGATATAATATGTGCAAAGATCTTCAACAATGCCTCACACGCACTAAATGCTCCAAAATGTCAGTTTTTATCATTAAAGGGGTTTATCTTCCCCCAAATACTCCTTACTTTATTTTTATCAGCTTCATAGTTAGAAGGCTCAGGCTTTCTGGTGTTTTTGTTTTTGTTTTTGATTTTAATCAGGGGTGGGAGGAAAGGAGAAAGTAAGAAAGAAAAACAAATACTTCCAACTTAGGGAAGCATTTATCAATTCACAACAAAATTGAGGATTTGCTCAGTTGGGACAGTTTCTCTCTCACTAGATCCTGTACCCAAAGATGAGAGGAAAAAGAACAATGAAACATGAGGAGGGGAAATAGATGTACATACTGAATCTGGGTAGCATAAGTATTTTTAATGATCAGACAGTTGATAAGTGGCAAGCTTAACTATCATTTCAAAAATCTTATGTAAGGCTGGGTGGGGTGGCACATGTAATCCTAGCACTCTGAGAGGCCGAAGTGGGTGGATGGCCTACACTCACAGGTTCGAGACCAGCCTGAGCAAGTTCAAGACCCTGTCTCTAAAACTAGCTGGGCATTGTGGTGGATGCCTGAAGTCCCAGAGTCCCAGCTACTTGGGAGGCTGAGGCAAGAGAATCACTTAAGTCCAAGAGCTTGAGGTTGCTGTGAGCTATGAGGCCATAGTGCTCTACTCAGGGTGACAAAGTGAGACTCTGTCTCCAAAAAAAAAAAAAATCTTATGTAATATACAGGGCTGACTTTCCAGGACAGAAGCATATTTTTCTCTGGAAGCCAATATTTAGTTTGCAGCTATTAAAATGGAGAAAAATATTTATCAAACACATCTTCTAATGCTGCTTTAAAAAAATAATAGAGGCTTGTTAGTACCTTCCATTTATGCCTGGTGCTGGTCTATCTGGTGCTAGACTGTCATAGCTTTCCAGCACCTTAATAGATCTCCTAGAAATGACACACCCAGGCTTCCTTTTCACCATCTGCTGGCTGTTTTCAAATGAATATTCTTTCGATTGAAATTCACTTTGGCAAAAGCTAATTTCTACCCTTTCAGCTTTTCCCAACCCACTTTGCCATCTTTATTTCTACAAAAGCATCATTCCTTGCATGACTGTGGGTCTCTGTTCTACACCAAGTGCCTATCCAACTTCTTCATCCTATGGAGGGGGGGAGAGACATTCTTGTCCATTTACAAATGTTTTGTACCACAGAACATAAGTTTAAAGTGATTTCTGAAATGAAAACAATTATTCTGTTCATTTTTTTATTGCGGCTATGAAAGGATTTCTCTGATTTCATCTTGTAATAAAGAGAAGTGGAGGGAGGCAATGGCCCAATGAACCCGGGTCTGCTGCGGACGGTATGTCCCATCCAACTGTGCAGAGAAGTGTGTTTGGGTAGCTCAGTTCAGATTAAAGTCCCTACAGTTGGTCTGAGGAACTTATAATCAACTCCAAACAAATGGGGAATTACTGATAGCTTAGGGCTTATGTGGTGATGTGAAAAAAAAATTAGGAAATCAATGTGTCAGTAGTTTGTCCTATGAGCAAAAGCCATGAGGCAGGTGTTGGTGTGACGGTGATTACAGAATGGGAGTTGAGAGAGAAGTGGACACGAGAGGGCGCGGTGGGGAAACACGACGAGACTCAGTTATGAGAGATAAACCTAAAAGAGGAATAAGACGGGCCGAGACTGTAAGTCCAAAGAGAAACGAAACCAGGAGCAAACGCAGTAGACGCTGTTGTAAGGAAAATTTTTGGAGAATGAAAAAGTGATATATTCACACTGCAAGTCTAGGTGGACTTAGTCTGTGTGTATGAAGAGATTGTGCCTAACGATTGTCTCTTTTATGTGTCTTTATATATGTCTCCCATGTGGTCGGGAGAGAACAATCCTGAGAACAGGAGGAGGTGCAGCGGGAGGAGGCGGGAAGGGGCACACAGCCCTGCCAACAGCTTGATTTCAGACTTCAAGCCTCCAAAACTAGGAAGGAATAAATTTCTCTCACTTTAGATCATTGAGTTTGTGGTAATTTTTCACTGTAGCCCGAAGAAATGAATATGGCATCGGAACTACAGGAAGTAATAACCTCATTAACATTAACTGACACATCAGTATGTGCTTGAACCGTACTGAGTGTGTTTATTCAGATTTGTTGTAGAATCCTATGTCATGGGGGCACTTATTACACACTTTTTAAATGAGAAAACTGGAGCTGTGAAGATTTTTACCCTGGGTCATACTGTAGTACGGTAGTAATTGGTAAAAGCAAAAGCAGATTCTTTTCTTTTTTCTTTGTCTTTTTCTTTTCTTTTCTTTTCTTTCTTTCTTTCATTCTTTTTTTTTTTTTTTTTTTTTAGATAGAGTCACACTCTGTCTCCCTGGTAGAGTGCTAGGGGATCAGCCTAGCTCACAGCAATCTCAAACTCCTGGGCTCAAGCAATGCTGCTGCCTCAGTGTTATGAGTAGCTGGGATTCCAAGCACCTGCCAGAATGCCTGGCTAGTTTTTTTTATTTTTAGTAGAAAAATGGGGTCTCAGCCTTACTCAGGATGGTCTCAAATTCCTGAACTCAAGTGATCCTCCTGTCTCATCTTCTCAGGATTACAGGCGTGAGCCACAGTGGCTGGCCATGGTAGAAGCAAATTCTTAAAGCATCCGTTGGACTTAAGAAACACAAAGCAGGTTACCCCTCAGTCATTATTTCAGCTGCTGAGTCAGTCCTCAAAAATATATTATAATCTTTAAAGTTCTCTGAAAAATATTTTCTGTTGAGTTCAAATTCATCTTAGGATTTGAACCTTAGTCCATTAGGATCAAGGACTCCTAAACCCAGAATGTCTTATTCCTGCATGTAACTTCTTGGGTTGTCTATGGGCCTGCGCACCTTTGGGGAGTTAAAGTACTTTATTTTCTTTCTACCTTCCCTAATTCTCTGGGATTTAGCATCTAAAGATTTTTATAATATCTAAAATTGGTTTACACAGGGATGTAAGTTGCATGGGTGGCTGAAAATAAACACACTTGCATAAACTTAAAGACGGGGAAGCAATGTATAAAAAGTATAAACCTTTCAAGTGATTTCTCTTGAAAGATGTTGTAATGTAATGTAACATTTCTTGTAATGAAATATTTCTGATAGAATGCAAATCTTCACTTTGGAGTTTCTGCTGTTTATTGCTATCATTGAATAGGGAACTTAAAATACCTTTGTAGCCATACTTATATGTGTATTAAATATAAATACACTTTTATTTTATGTTTTTCTTTTTTTATTAAATCATAGCTGTGTAGCTTAATGAAATTATGGGGTACAATGTGCTGGTTTTATATACAATTTTAAATACTTTCATCAAACTGGTTAACATGGCCTTCACCGCATTTCTTAGTTATTGTGTTAAGACATTTATATTCTACCCTTAATAGATTTAACATGTATTCTTATAAAATGCACCATAGGTGTTATCCCACCAATTATCTTCCCTCCCCTCCCTCCACCCATCCTCCCACCTCCCCTCCCCTCCCCTCCCTTTCCTCTTTCCCCTTCATTTTGGGCTGTAGTTGGGTTATAGCTTTCATACGGAAGTGTGGGTGTTTATAAATTGGTTTCATAGTAGGGCTGAGTACATTGGATACTTTTTCTTCAATTCTTGAGATTCTTTGCTAAATGTTCCAGCTCTATCCATTTAAACACGACAGAGTTAAAGTCTCCATCTTTTTAAAGGCTACATAATATTCCCTGATATATATATATATATATATATATATATATATATATCACAATTTATTAATCCATTCATGGGTCAATAGCACTTGGGCTTCTTCCATGACTTAGAAATTATGAATTGGGCTGCAATAAACATTCTGGTGTAAATATCTTTGTTGCAAAGTGATTTTTGGTCTTCAGGATATATACCAAGTAGAGGAATTAAAGGATGGGATGGCAGGTCTATTTTTAGATCCCTAAGTGATCTCCAAAGATCTTTCCAAAAGGAATGTATTAGTTTGCATTCCCATCAGCAGTGTAGAAGTGTTCCCTTTTCTCACATCACTGGTTTTGGGATTTTGTGATGTGGGCTAATCTTACTGGAGTTAGATGATATTTCAAAGTAGTTTTGATTTGCATTTCTCTGAGGATTAAGGATGATGAGCAATTTTTCATGAGTCTGTAGGACATCTGCCTGTCTTTTTCAGAGAAGTTTCTCTTCAAGTACTTTGCTCACCCTGAGATGGGATCACTTGTTCTTTTCTTGCTAATACATTTGAGTTCTCTATGGATTCTGGTTATGAAACTTTTATCAGAGACATAACCTACAAAGATCTCCCATTCTGAAGGCTGTCTTCTTCCTTTAATTACTGTATTCTTGGCTGTGCAGAATGTTTTTAGTTTGATCAGGTCCCAGTAACGTATTTTTGGTGTTACTTCAATTGCCCCGGGACGCGGGAGACTTCCTCATAAAATATTCTCCCAGGCTGATTTTTTCGAGTGTTTTCCCTGCACTTGCCCTGCACTTTCTTCTAGTATTTTTATAGTTTCATGTCTTAAGTTTAAATCTTTAATCCAGTGAGACTGTATCTTAGTTAATGGTGAAAGATGTGGGCCCAATTTCAGTCTTCTACAGGTCACAAGACAGTTCACCCAGCACCATTTGTTAAATAGGGAGTCTTTTTCCCATTGAATGTTTTTAATTGGCTTATCAAAGATCAAATAAGTAGCTGGGTTCATTTCTTTGTTTTCTATTCTGTTCCATATCTACCTCTCTACTTTTGTGCCAGTTCCATGCTGTTTTGATCACTATTGATTTATAGTGTAGTCTGAGGTCTGGTAGCATGATTCCTCCTGATTTGTTTTTATTTCTGAGTAATGTCTTGACTATTTGAAGTCTTTTCTGATTCCATATAAAAGGAAGTATTATTTGTTCTAGGTCTTTAAAGTATGACAGTGGTGCTTTAATAGGGATGGCATTAAAATTGTATATTGTTTTGGGTCTTATGGACATTTTAACAATGTTGATTCTTCCTAGTCATGAGCATGGTATGTTTTTCCATTTGTTAATGTCTTTAGCTATCTCTTTTCTTAGAGTTTCATACTTCTCTTTATAGAGATCTTTCACATCTTTGTTAGGTAAACTCCCAAATATTTCATCTTCTTTAGCACTACTGTAAAAGGAATAGAGTCCTTGACCATTTTCTCAGCTGGTCTATTGTCGGTATATATAAATGCTACAGATTTGTGAGTGTTGATTTGTAACCTGAGATGCTGCTATATTCCTTAATCACTTTTAAGAGTTTTGTAGTAGAACCTCTGGAGTTTTCCAGATATACAATCATATCATCTGTGAAGAGAGAGAGTTTGATCTCCTCTCAACCAATATGGATACCCTTCATCACCTTTTCTTGCCTGATTGCTATGGCTAAGACTTTCATTACAATGTTTAAAAACAGTGGAGACAATGGGCAACCTTGCCTGGTTCCTGATTTGAGTGGAAATGATTTCAGTTTAACTCCATTTAATATAATATTGGTTGTGGGTTTGCTGTAGATGGCCTCCATCAATTTAAGAAGTGTCCTTTCTATACTCATTTTCTTAAGTGTTCTTATCATGAAAGGATGCTGGATATTATCAAAAGCTTTTTCTGTACTGGTTGAGAGAATCATATGGTGTTTTTTTTTTATTTTGTTTATGTAATGAATTATATTTATAAATTTAATTGTATTGAACCAGGCTTGAGACCCTGGCATAAAACCCACTTGATTATGGTGTATAATATGTTTGATGTGTTCCCGGATCTGTTTGCTAGGATCTTATTGAATATTTTTGTATCAATGTTCATTAGTGATATTGGTCTATAATTTTTTTTTTCTTGTTGAGTCTTTTCCTGGTTTGGGTATCAAGGTGATGTTTGCTTCATAGAATATGTTGGGTAGTATTCCATCTTTTTCTATATTTTGGAAAAAGTTGAGTAGTATAGGTACTAGTTCCTCTTTAAAGGTTTGGTAGAATTCTGATGTGATGCTATCTGGTCCTGGGCTTTTCTTTTTAGGGAAATTTTGTATAGTTGATGCTACTTCACAACTTGATACAGGCCTGTTCAGCATTTCCACTTCATTCTGGCTAAGTCTAGAGAGGTGACATGCCTCTAAGTATTGGTCTATTTCCTTCAAATTTTCATATTTCTGAGAATAGAGTTTTTTGTAATATTCATTAAGGATTTTTTTAATTTCTAAGGAGTCTGTTGTTATTTCATCCTTGCCATTTCTGACTGATGAAATTAGAGATTTTAGTCTTTTTTTCCTCATCAGGTTAGCCAAATGTTTATCTGTGTTTTTGACCTTTTCAAAAAATGAACTTTTTGAATTATTGATCTGTTGTATAATCCTTTTGTTTTCAATTTCATTTAATTCTGCTCTAATTTTGGTTCTTTCTTTTCTTCTCCTGGGTTTAAGATTGGAATGTTCTTCCTTCTCCAGTTGCTTGAGATGTCTCATTAAGTTGTTAAGTTCCTCTCTTTCCGTTCTCTTGAGGAAGGCTTGCAATGCTATGAATTTCCCTTTTAGGACTGCCTTTGCAGTATTCCAGAGGTTCTGGTAATTTATGTCTTCATGATCATTTTGTTCCAAAAATTTGGTAATTTCCTTCTTAATCTCATCTATGATCCAGCTATTCAGCATCAGGTTATTTAGTTTCCATGTTTTTGTATGAGTATGTAGATTCCTGTTGTTACTGAGTTCAAATTTTATTCCATGATGGTCTGAGAAGATACAAGGAATAATTTCTCTTCTTTTAAATTTGCTGAGGTTGGACTTGTAACCTAAGATGTGATCAATTTTGGAGGATGTTCCATGGACTGATGAGAAGAATGTGTATTCAGTTTTGTGAGGATGAAATGTTCTGTAGATGTCTATTAAATCCAATTGTTGAAAGGTTAAGTTTAAGTCTAACATTTCTTTGCTTGGTTTCTTCTTCTAGGATCTATCCAACACTGCCAAAGGGGTGTTAAAGTCTCTGACTATTATGGTTTTGGAGGAAATCAAGTTGTTCACGTCTGTTAGAGTGTCTCTTATAAATTGAGGTGCATTCTGGTTGGGTGCATAAATGTTAATAATTGAAATCTCATCATGTTGAGTGTTACCCTTAACAAATATGAAGTGGCCATCCTTATCTTTCTTTCCTTTCTTGGTTTAAAGCCTATTGTATCTGCAAATAAAATTGCAATCCCTGCTTTTTTCTGGTTGTCATTTGCCTGAATTATAGAAGACCATTCCTTCACCCTGAGTCTATATTTATCTTTTAAGGTAAGATGAGATTCTTGTATTCAACAGATATCTGGCCTGATGTTTTACATCCAGTCAGCCAAGCCATGCCTCTTTAGAGGACAATTTAAGCCATTCACATTAATTGAGAATATTGATAACCCTGGTAGAATTTGGGTATCTTGTTTTTTGAAACTTCAGTGGACATTTTTAATCCTTTTGCCATTGTATAAGTTGGAATTTGATGAAGCGTTTTTGAGTGAATTTGTTTTGGTGGTAGAGGATTTGCTGATCATTATGGAGGATAGGTCTGAGAATATCTTGGAGACCTGGTTTAGTTGTGGCAAATTTCTTCAACACGTGAATGTTATTAAAGTATTTAATTTCTCCATAATAAATGAAACTCAGTTTAGCCAGATACAGGATCCTGGGTTGAATGTTATTTTGTTTTAAGAGGTTAAAAGTCAATTACCACCCTCTTCTAGCTTGAAAGATTTTGGCAGAGAGATTTGCAATCATTCTAATATTCTTCCCTTTGTAGGTTATGTTTTTCTTAGGTCTGGCTGCTTGTAGATTTTTCTCCTTCATATTAACTTTGTTGAATTAAATTATAATGTGTCTGGAGATGCTTTATTTGGATTGAGTCATGCTGGGGTTCTGAAAATGTCTGCTATCTGTCTGAATTTCAGAATCTCTTGCCATGTTTTGTAATTCCCCTTGATTGTCTCTTGGAGTAGAGCATCTGGTCCTTTCAAAGCCACCTCATCACCCTCAGGAATTCCTATAAGGCAAATATTAGTTTTCTTCAGATTATCCCAGAGCTCTCTGAGAGAATGATATTTTTTGCTCTCTTCTTCTCTTCCTTCTTGAGCATTCAAAGCATTTGAACATTTGGGAGCATTCAAAGCTTTGTCTTCAATTTCTGAAATCCTTTCTTCTGCCTGCTCCATTCTGTTACTGAGGGATTTTACTGTTATGTCTCAGATCTTTGAGGGCTGCAATTTCTTGCCTCAATGTGTGAAAATCTTTGGTGATTTTGTCTTTGAATTCATTGAATTCTTGAGACAACTTTTGAAATGCTCCTTGAATTTCTAATACCAACTTTACCTCCATTCTGTTAATCTTATTTGCAATCCAAATTCTGAATTCGATTTCTGACATCTCAGCCATTTGTTTATGAATGGGATCTTCTGGTGTGTTCGCCTTGTTGTTTTTGGGGGGAATTGATCTACTCTAATTATTCATGTTGCTGGATTTTTCTGCTGATTCTGCCCCATGATTATTTTTCACTGTTTGGCTAAATGAACAGATAAGGTGAAATTGGATTGGGGGCTCCTGGAGTAGTGATTAACCAGCCCTTTGCCCAAGAACTAGGACTGGTGACTGCAGCCTTTCCCCTACAACTTTGCAAAGAACCGGTACTATACTATGGCCTGAGGCACTGGGGACCTGATTGGTGTGGTAGGGCTTGATATATCTTGTTTTTAGCTGGTCTCTGTCCAATCCTAGTGAATCAGTAACTCTAGCTTGAAGCCTCAGCGACTAAGACACCTTTCCCCCAATGGGCAACAATTGGAAAAGGAAAATCAAATCTTTCCACAACAACACAGTCAGGGTACCACTTTGTATGGTCCTCAGGTGATTGTCCCAGGTCAAGAGTTCCAAATCTATTGTCCCAGGCAGCACCCAGTCTCAAGTGGGAGAGTTCAAAATGTCCCCAGCAACTAAATAGCAGTCATATGCTGGCAGCTCAAGTATGACTTCCTCCCATGCTCCCTGGAGTCAGAAGTGCCCACCCAGCAAATGTTTTCATCCAGGATGGTTGATACCTCCTTCCACACCTTGCATCTCTATCACACACAATCCCTGGTAACCCTGCGGGGCTATGACCCAGTTCCCTCCAATGAGCAGATGCTCCAGGGGTTCGCACCTGTCTGAGTCACTGGGACATTTATGTCTCCTCAGCTAGGCCGCCACACTTTGCCACCAGCTGGCAGGGGAAGCTGAAACCTGACAACCTCGGGTGCTTAATGGAAGCCAGGGAGTTTCACTCAGTTCCAGCCCTGCCTCAGTTTGATGTTACTGCCATGTATATTCTCACCAAATTTGCATTTCTATCCCAGCTATATTCCTCTGTGGGTCAGGCGCTGTTTGAGTTCACAGAAATTGGGACTCAGCCATGCCCTGTGCTGGTGCGGCTGCGCCAATTCTCACAGAGCTGGCATCTCAATCTCTGGTGCAGTCTGTGTTGGGGTGGCACCATTAGAGCTCACAAATGGCTCTCAGCTCCTGCTCCTCCCTGAGTTGGTGCTGCTGCCATGCCTGCTTTTCTCCCAGCTATGCTCGCCTGGTGGTCAGGTGCATCTTAGGCTCACAAAAGCAGCAATTCTGACTCCATTCCACCCTGGGAGTATGCTGCCTCTGCATGACATTCCATTCTCTGTCCCTGCCATGCCCCACCCTGACAGGTACCACCTCAGGCATACTCTTTGCTCACAGGGCCTACATTTCCCTCCTAGATCTGTTCCACGAGTGGCTGCCACTGGAGTAGAGGGCTGGCTCCCTCTGGTTGCTAAGAGAGGGGGGAAGTATCTCTCCAAAATATCCCCAGGGCGTTGATCCCTATTGTTTCTGTCACTGCTGCACTGTGCAGGCATTGCTTCTCCCTCTCCTGTATGGCTCTCTCCTTCCACACCCGTGCCACAGAACCAGCACAGACCTACAACAGCCCAAACCCATCCACACCTCTCGAGAAAATGCCCAAGAACCTGGACTCCATGGGGGACAGGCTTCTAGACCTTGGGGTGAGAGTGGAGGGGAGTGCTGGGAGTTCAGAATTGCTGGTAGAGTCTATGTTCAGTTTTATGCCTGGTGGGAGAGTGCCATGGCACACAGGTGGGTTCTCTTTCGGGAAGGAGTTCTGGTTTTTAGAGGGTCTCTCTCATGGGATAAAATAGGTGGAGATCTGAACTCTGCTCACTTGTTTGCAGAAAGTATATTGAGAGTCATTCTCATGGGGGAGGGGACTCCTGTCTGCTTGGCTATGGATTTTGTACCTACTGTTTGTTTCCTTGGGGTCGCAGGTTGCCTCAGCAAGGGTGATGTGCGTTCTTCAACCTTCTGTCATGGCTCAGCTCCAAACCATCAACTTACTTGCTAGACTTCTGTCCTTTAACTGTCCTTCTAGACTGGAGCTTCTGTGGAAAGCTGGCTCAAGTCCACTGTCTTGTCTCCTCCCCGGCAACAGCCATAAATACATTTTTAAATGTCCATATCACCCATATTATAAATGTATATGCTGTAGGACTAATAAATAGTGGTTATGTAATCTAAAAGTTTTTATTTAATGCTACTTCCTATATAAATTTAAATGCTTTAAAATATCGTTTTTTTCATTTGCATGTGTTTTTGTTTCATATAATTAATCTCTGGGACTGAGAATTTCTGAATAGAGCAGTGAGACAGCATCTCTTCTTCTTATCTTATCTCTCTGAATTGTCTTAAATGTTGGAAAGACACATCAGTTGAAAATACTCAGCAGTTATTTATCAAGTTCCTACTACTATTAACCATGCACTATTCTGGACATTGGAATATAATACCCAGAAGAATCAAAACGTGTATATGCCTATGTATATATAAGCATAAGAGTTTGTTTTACCAATTACGTGGGGGAAATACTAGGATATAAGAGAAACAGCAAAGAAGATTATTATAGTTAATATCTTGTAGATAACGTCAATGAGTCTGGATTATAATCTAACAAAGTATGTCCCTTCAAGATAGAATGTATGCTACACATCTGAGCCACATATGTTATTTTAAATTTTGTAATAGCCACATAAAAAGAAAGAGATGAAATGGTAATAATATATTTTGTTTAACTCAATATTTCAAAAAATTATTCCAACATGCACTGTAAAATTATGAATGAGATTTTTCTCTTTTTTACACTGTCAGTATGTTACATTCATTTCAGATTAGCCACATTTCAGATGTCCAGTATCTATTTCACGTGGTCACTGTTGTCTTTTCCATTTCAAAGAGATATATTAGTCAAGTCATATCTGTTTTTTCTTAGTCTGCAAATGACAAAAATGGGGATAAAAGCAAATTGTTTTCTCAGAAATATCACAATATTAAATAAAATATACTTATTTATTAAAACAACTTTGTAAAAAATAATACAAAATGTTCAGGGCTGACTTTAGAGTTCATAAAATTTGCATAGCAGGAATAGATACTCTTTTTGAAAGTGATTGAACAAATAATATTTTCTTAGCTTAGGAATTTAAGGAAAAACTAAACATGTATCAATTTGGGCAAGACTTCAGGGAGGCCATGATATACATGCACCTTGAGAGACCCATTGGCCTTTGCCAAGAGGTTGTTTCTCTTGGAGTGTCTTTGCAAAATAATTTTACCATAGAAACTGTGATTGTTTTCATCCCAATGTTATCCATATTGAGGCTCCAGATGATAATTTCTCTTTTTCTTGGGAAAAATTTAGTACTATTTTATTCACATAGATTATATTATTACTAGATATATTTTTTAAAACAGGTTTTTGAAAGTCTTAGTTTCATTTCATTCTTGAGTTCTGATGAGTTTCTTTACATTTGATAATTAAATATGATAATGAAATACAGCAATAAAATGTGGAAAATGAAAAGAAAGAGTTACTTCATAATCTTATTTTTAATATTTTGTAAAATCATTTAAATATTAGATGGACTATGTTCAATTAGAGATTTCTTCATTTGGAACCTCATAAATGTTATAAAAAATTACATGTACTTTGGATATTGGGTCTCATTATTATTATAAATTTCCTTATCGCAAAGTAGGACCAATGCTACCTACTCTGCAGAACTGTTAAGAGGATTCAATCAAATACATATGTCATGTATAGCATTGTGTGAATACTACCAACAGGTTCTTACTAAAAGTTACCTTTTCTCTTTTATCTTAATTTTTACTTATTTTTCTGTTTTTAAAAAAGTCAAGTTCTTTATTCAGTCTGAAAAAAAGGCAGAAGAAACTTTTTTCTTTCTTAAGGAAAGCAATTTAAAAACAAAAGACAAATGCAGTTTAAAAAAACACATCAGGAACAAAATCCTACACCTATAATTAAATAGGCATATACATGTACAAGTGAGATGAGTGAAATGATATGGATATAGGTTTTTACATCGTAATTGTTAGTTGAAGTAGTGAAAAAAAATGAAAAATTTTGAAAGGAACTTACTGTTTTGTTTCTTGCCAACAGATTAATCAAAAGAATTCATTTATTAGGGACTTAAATCAATAAAGTCATAAAAGAATAAACATTGTAGCTATAGAATAGCTGGACATATATTTTTATCTAAGTACAAACTAAGTGATTGTTTACATTTATTCTTATGGGCACTTCTAATTTATCAGTAATTAGGATAGCATTTTCAGCTAGTTAAGATAAAATACTATCTGTCATTTAAATTGCTTACACCCACTTCACCAGGACCCTAAATGCCCCAGTAGGACATGTTAGCATAACTAGATGTTTTCCATCTTTTAATTACTATGACTAATTTTTTACAGCTGAGTTACAAAATCTTAAAAGTAATGAATATGGTGACACATTTTTAATTATAATGGTGCAAACAGCACCACTCTAATACAGTGTGAGGCTCACATTGAGAAGGAATTTCTCTGGAATTGAAGCTCGTCTGATTGCTTTCCACATCACGTTTTAAACAAACACTGTGGTCTTTAGCCATGACTTGGTTGCCTAGGATACACAGTTAATGTAGCCTAAAATGCTGCTGCCAGTTAGGCTTTGAGACCATGTCTGTAGCTGGTTCAAATGATTTCAAATGCTGCTTCAAATGAATTCAAAAAAATTAACAGAGTCTTTTTTTTTGGGCGGGGGGCTGCATTTTGATTAATGAAATAACCGGCTGTATTTTTCAGTATTTAAATTGAAAACAGTTATTTTTATTTTAGTTTAGGTTAGTTTTCTATGAGAGGAGAAAATACAATTGTTTTATATAGAAAAGCAAAATGGATTCAGTGACCTAATTCTAAGATACATTTTCAAAGAATATGATTTTTGTTGTTGAAGTACTAGAAAATGTAATGAGCTAAACTGCAGGGAGTCATTCCATGAGCTTCTTCATGTCTTGGTAGATTTTTATTCCTTTCTGTATGGTAAAAGTATTTTTATTTTCATTAATATAAGTTCCACTTATTATCATAGAAGTATTACTATAATAAAAATAAACATTAGCAAGGAACATTTGTAGCAGTAATTAATGAGAGTATTGTTGTTAAACCACAGAAATATAGAAAATTGGAACATTACGTGTATATATTATTATATAGAAGGTGCCAAAAATATATACATATTTTAAGAAAGGAAAAACTGTAATAAAATTGTAATATTCAATATATTCTGACAACATTTGTTATTTAGTATATTGTATCTTGTATCTTTTGTAATTGCAGAAGAAAGATGTGACTTGAGTATGAAAATTTTAATACAATTTTTTCTTTTCTTAAAATGTGCATTTAGTTTTTTTTTACCTTCTGTATATTTTTCACGAACAAAGATCTTTCAATTCCTATAATAGTACATTTTTAATGTTTCTCTAAAATTTTTTTGATTTAAATATGAGATGGAAATGTAAAGCTAGATGTAAATTTTAGCAAAACTTTAGGTTATCTGATTTAAAAAAAAATCTATAGTTCTCTTGCCTTCTTCCTATGGAAAATTGAATCATCTTTTCGTTTGATATGAGTGCATATAAAATTGGAATCATCAAGTGAGTGGGAAGATCCAGTTTGAACCAGCAGGTGGTGCTTGAGTTATAAATGCATTTAGAACAGAGACGGTTGAAAATCTTGCTAAACTTTCAGGAATGATGCTTCTTATTTTCTGTTATTCCATAGGTGTAATTACATTTTAGAGGGGAAAATACCACTTAGGGCTTCTAAACTGGAAGCCCTAATCCTTTCACTGGAATTGATAAGCTTAACTTCCTTTCATTTCCTACCTCCTCCCTTCCCCTTTTCTCTAATCATTGCTCCCTTTTCTATAGTAACTCTGGCAGCTCTTCTTTCAAGGAGGAAGGATAAAATCTTTTCTCTAAACCAGAAGATCTGAGCAGTAAAAGTGGGAATGCATGATAAAGCCAGGTACAGAGGAGAGATTCAGGCATGTTGCCCACAACTTAACCACTTTCTCAGCAGGATGAGATTCAGAAGGTTCCTAACTTCACCTTAACATCCTGGTGTATGTTTATAACTCTGTTTCAAGTTCAGTCTTCTGGGCCCAAATTTCTTTTTGCCTTTGGTTGTTAATACGCAGTCACTCTATAGTGACTTCAATTCCTTAGGCCCTCAAAATATATACAGTCCCAATGGTAACAAAGTTATGACCTATGTCATCTGTCACAGTGGAAGGGATGACATTTATTTACTAAATTACCCCGAAAAACACTGTCTGTTCTACCAAAGTCAACAAGGAAACAAAAGACTGTCCATTTTCAATTTAGATGAACTAACTCTAGTGAATGAACATAGAACCTAAATAGCAAAAGATTATATTACTGGTTATCTAGTGTTACTGCTTTCTGTGAGCATATTTTACTATTGGATTTTAATCGTTAAAAACTAAATCTATAAAACATCCTGGGTGTCTAGGATTCCTAGACAAATAGTCAGACAACAGCTTATAATTACATTTGTTATTTTAGATAATTCCTTTTTACTTGTTTTGTTAAATTACATTTTGATTTTTATGGTGTTTTATTTATTTATTTATTTGGCCAGGGCCAGGTTTGAACTTGCCACCTCCTCTAGTAGATGGGACCAGCACCCTACTCTTTTGAGTCGCAGATGCTGCCTGATATTTTGATTTTTAATACTGATGATTTTAGAATTATGATAAGATTAAGGCTGTATAGCTTATTTTACTTGAGCAGATTTCTGATGTTTTAGTTTATAATGATAACTATTTCTAAAGTAACAGGTATACTGTGCTCTCAGCTTTTCGTGAATATATCTAATAGGTTATATGGATAGTTAATTCATTTTTAATAAGCAATCTGAATAAATCCTTTTTTCTTACAAAATCTCTTTTTCTTCTATTTTTCCTCAATAGGAACTTTCTATACCTGAGTTAATATCTTCCACCAATTACTGTAATTTGGTTTCCTAAACTCTGATTCAAAGTCATCAAGCCAATTAGTATCAGCAATGGCAGAGTGAAGGGAACAAAATCGTGTACCTTTCCTCAGAGTGAGTCCAGGCCTCCATCTGTGTGATGACACGGCATCACATCCTTCTCTACAAAGTTTCTCTCCCCGCGCCCCCCCACCCACCCCCTAGTTGTATTTAATGTAGTATGTGTCTGTCACAAATACGCCTATACAAATAGGATCTCCTCAGGCTTTGATGATGGGAGGGAAGTTCCTGTATGAGCTTCTTTGATTCACATGTCACATTAATATTCCAGCTTCCAGGTTCTGTGACTATGATTATGTGTAGACTTAAGATACAAAAAGTAAAGGTGATTCATTCAAATTCTAAATGCTATTGAAAAAAACAACCAAAATCTAGTCCTACCAATCTTAAGTCCAAAGAGCTAATATTTTGCTTTAATATATGGGAACTTCCTTTCATCCATTCTACCCAGGGCTCTCACACATCAGAACTAGTGGAACAAGTGTCTCCTTTTCCAGTTCATCTTTGACCACTTAAATTTATAGAGAAGAGGGATGCAAACTACTAATAAAGCAGTTCCTTCTCAGATTGTCAAATCTTACTCAAGGGATTAGGAAAAGGCCTCCTCTTATATGTCTATGAGAAAGGCTTATGCTTCTCACCAGTTCATGGAGCTCTTTAACTCTCCGTGCGTCTGCATAGAAGGCTCGTTGTCAGCTGGCTGGTGTCTCGCACGTCAGGCCAACTCCTGCCTCAAATCTGCATAGTGCTAAGTTTTGAGAAGAGCAGAGTCCCTTTGGGGATGAAATTTGCTTTTGCTATTTTTGTTATTCCTGTTTCACAAGAGTCTGTATAATAATTTTCTGCTCTAGGGTCTTGAAATAACATTAAAAAATTGACAGTTCAGTTAGGCTTGTCACTCTGAGGGCCGAAGTTGACTCATACTGCACAGAGAAATGGTGACATACACATGATTCTTTAAAAATACCTTTTTCATATAAACATTATTTTTCCAATTACAGGTGGCATTTTGAAATACTTTCCTATGTTGTGAGTCATTCAAGCATCCTGTAAAAATATGTATTTTATCTTTGTGTCCTCATGCTCTCCTTTACCATGTTTTTGGTTTCTGGAATAGCTCTCAGAAACTTCTTTCACAGACAGACACAGGCAGATGGAAGCACTACAAGTTGGAAGACTTTATGTTTTGGAAGTAGGCACAAAAGGAAGCAAATGCCCTAGGTTAGAGATAACAAGATTGTGGGAATAGAGTAAAAATGCATTCAGTTTGGTTGATTTTAGGCTTTATGTTGGCTGCTTAATACATCTTATGTTGTACCCACCTTCAGTTTTTTCTTCTGTCTTTTCCCATCTTCTCATCCACAGAGGTTTTATTCATTGATTCTGTGCTTAAAGAGGAGGAAGTTTTTCTGTCCCTTACTGCCCTTCCACCAACTCTACCACTGTGATCATTGAGCTTAGGAAAAACATACAAGTTCATTTTGAATGTTATGTTCTGTGAAGTATAAAGTCGGCGGGGGGCATGATTTACAGGCAGGTGTGCAGAACTATTATCAAAGGAATGGAGAGAACATTCAAAGAGAGAAGGGGCCATAACATAGGTGAGAGATGTGAGGAAGCTTTCGGCCCTTTGTTTTTATTTCTGAACAAAAATGATTCCTTTATTTCTTCTCATGGAGTCCTCGCCTTTTTAGGAGGGAGGCTTGAAAGCTCTGGGAGGATTGCCATGTGAGAAAAGAACCCTTGTAGATACAAAAATGAACTTTCACTTGGAAATGTATGCCCAAAGTATTTTGCAAAGCTATTAAACCTTTAATGTATAAAATAGCACTTTAAAATCACAACCTAATTCAGCTGTAATATAATTATGAGGTAAAAGTAGAAATATACATACATATGTTTTTATACACATCCCCTAGTAGGGCCCCAAATAGTCATTACTGATGATTTAACACCATAAACATTCATATAATACTCCATTTAATAATGAGCAACATTGTGGCAGAGTTAATTTCAAACTATCTGAAATTTTAATGGCTGGAAATAAATCAGAGGACCTATTTTTGATTTAATTTTACCTACCCTAAAATGGCTGTTAATTTTTATAAAGGAAAACAATTTTTATAAAGAGTATTTCTACTCACAACAGTATTACTAAACCAAACCTGTTTGAATTAGATCATATCATCTGTGCAAAGTGAGGTAGTTTGTTTGGAACTGAGCGGCAGTGCGGGCCTGTGTCGGTTGAGTTTCCATGTTTAATGTTCTAAACTACATTAGACAACTTCCTTCACTGCAGTATGAACGCTAACATAGAGGATCTTGACTTTTTAACATATATTATAGCTTCATTGAGATTTAATTCACTTAGTAGACAATTCACCTAATTAAAGTGTCTGATTCAGTGGTTTTTAAGTAGTCACAGAGTAGTTCAGCCATCACCAAAGTCAGCTAGAAAATATTTTCATTACTTCCAAAATAAACCCCACACCTATTAGTAGTTATGACCTATGTCTTGCCAACACCCAGCCCTAGGCGCCACTAATCTCATCTGTCTCTCTTTTACACAGCCTCGGCCAGACTTTTCATGTAAATAGAATCATACAATGTGTAGTCTCTTGGGTTGGTTCACTTAGCATGGCGTTTTTAAGATTCGACCATGCTGTAGCTTGTATCAGTTTATATTTTTTTATTGTTAAATAATATTACATTGTTTGGATGCACATTTTATTTGTCTCTCTGTCCATTGGTGGACATGTGGAATCTTTCTCCTTTTTGTCTACTGTAACAACAACTGCTAAAAACATTTACATACAAGAATTTGTGTGGATGTATGTTTTTCTCTCAGGTGTATACCTACATATGGAATTCCTGAGTCATATGATAACTCTATGTTTGACATTTTGAGGTTTCAATAGACTGTTTTCAAAAGTGGGTGGATGAGTTTACATTTTCTTTTCTTTTTTTCTTTTTCTGAGACAGAGCCTCAAGCTATCCCCCTGGGTAGAGTGCCATGGCATCACAGCTCATAGCAACCTCCAACTCCTGGGCTCAAGTGAGTCTCCTGCCTCCACCTCCCAAGTAGCTGGGACCACAGGTGCCCGCCACAACGCCCGGCCAT
>CAUYQV010166399.1:0-26690 GCA_963574575.1 Galagoides demidoff
ATTTAACCCCCACCCGTGGGGTCAATTTTTTTTTTTGGCCCCCCCCCCCCGGGGGGATGGTCTAACGGGGCCTTCCACCTTGGCGGGGGTTTTTTTTTTTTTTTTTTTTTGTAGAGACAGGGGTCTCACTCTGGCTCAGGCTGGTCTCAAACCTCTGAGCTCAGGGCAATCTACCCACCTTACCCTCCCAGAGTGCTAGGATTACAGACATAAGTCACCACACCTGGCATATGTTGTTACTTTTAAAATAGTTTTTTCATTTAAAACATTAAAAAAGTTTTATCTTAATCTAGGCCTATTGAGATGTGTTTGGTATTATAACTGAAAGACAAAAGGAGTCCTCTATAGTGGACAAGTACCTTGGTGGTCTTTGGGTGGATCCCAAGAAGCTCAAGCCTTCCTGAGGGACCCACATACAAGAATTTCTTGCTGTTAGAAAATGGGATTAGAGGCTGAGGATCTGGCTTTATTTTTCTCCCTGTCTACTCTTACCTAGAAAGGGAAGGATTTAAGAGCACAGTATTACTGGTGGGGCAGGAACAGGACCCAGACTTTCCCTCTTCTGATTTGAGAATCAAACTTTTGGCAGAGTTTTGGTCAGAGCCACCATGGGGGCCAGTGGACACCTCGGTTCCAAGCTTCCCTTTGCTTTTATCCTTTCTGAAGTAAAATGACGCAGAATGAAGCCTTTGGCCAATCCACTGTGAGAGGTCCTCAGAGAGTCACCCCGTGGCCACAGGAAGACCGAAGGATCCTGTAGTTAAATGGGCTACTCTTCCAAGAAAGCCTGGCAGAAGGGCCACTTGGCAGAAGTAGACAGAAAGCTGGGTGTGAGATCAGAAGATGACTTTGAAGCCAAGCCCTGCTTAAGAGGTTAGGGCTCTTATGTCCTTAGCCTCAGCTTCCTAAGAAGGATTGAAAATGCATCATATAACATACCTTATTACATTAAGGCATTTGCTATAGATCCCAGTTTTGACCTCTTCAGAACAATTGACTCGGATTTTTAGTAAGCACTCATGTGTTTAACACTTTGTGTTAGGCAGTGATGATTGCTTAAACACAAGTAATTTCATGATTGTAAACCTAGACTCTGGAGTCTGACTACCTTAGTCCAAATCCCAGCTCTACTACTGATGAGTGGTGAGTGATTAGAAGGTGAATTCACTTTTCTCTGCTCAAGTGAGGATGATAAAAGTACTTTCCTCCAGGTTATTATAAGTACTAAGTGAGTTAATATTTATAAAGCACTTAGAACAGCTGCTTGCCCATACTAAGTACTATGTATTTTGCTATAATTAGTGTCATTAGATGTGATGACTGTTTTATTTTCTATGTGTTTTTATTCATGGTGTATAATGCAATTTTACTATGTTGATACATTGCCTCATGATGAAGTCAGGGCCTTCAGTGGGTCCATCACTGGAGCAGTGCATGTTGTACCCACCAAGCAGCCTCCATCATTCACCTCCTCCCATCCCTACCTGCCTCTGAGTCACTGTTGCCCATCATTCCATTCTCTTCTTCCATGTGTACACAGTATTTAGCTCCCATGTATAAGTGAGAGCATGTGGTATTTTTTTCTATGTATGAGTTTTTTCACTTAAGATAATGGCCTCCAGTTCCAGCCATGTTGCTGCAAAAATATGCCTTTATTTTTTATAGCTGAATAGTATTCCATCATGTATATGTACTACATTTTCTTTTTTTTGCAGTTTTTGACCGGGACCAGGTTTGAATCTGCCACCTCTGGTATATGGGGCCAGAGCCCTACTCCTTTGAGCCACAGGTGCCGCCCCAACTACATTTTCTTTCTTTTTCTTTTTTCTTTTTTTTTTTTTTTTTGCAGTTTTTGGCTGGGGCTGGGTTTGAACCCACCACTTCCAGCATATGGAGTTGGCACCCTACTCCTTTGAGTCACAGGTACTGCCCCAACTACGTTTTATTTACCCAGTCCTCCATTGATGAACACTTAGGTCAATCCCATATCTTTGCTATTGTGAATTGTGCTGCAACAAATCTGTAAGCACAGGTGACACTGGTTATAAAGACAGGAGTGGTGGGTTACAGGGATGTAGCTATTATTTTGATGTAGGTCTGGGGACAAATGAAGAAGTGGCCAATTTGTGTATGAGCTAGGAAGTTTATACTAACTTATTCAACATTATAATTGATCAAACAACCAAAAATAGCTGTGTATAACCACCAAAGAAATGAGAACCTATCAAAGTGTCCAGCCATTCCAGGTTGGGGCTTATGCAGGGTGTTGTGCTAGATATGATCAACCGGGGCCACAAAACTCCTAGGTGGAGCAGGATAGGTTGAGGATCAGTAGTAGGCAATGCATGGTGAACTTGGGGGTCAACCGTTCCAGTCCAGTCAGGCTGTGTGTACAATCCTCCCTATTCTTAAGAGCACAGCAATCTCTGTTGACCTTTCCCATTGCACCTCCCTTTTCTCTCCCAGCTTCATTTCTCCTGGGGGAGAGATTAGGAAAAATAAAAGAATTGCACAACTTTTCCCTTTTCTGCCTTTGCTAAAATTATACCAATGTTCTGGCCACAAAATACCAGCAACTCAAAAAGAGGAGTCTGCCAGGAGTCAGTGATTGGGTTGAGAACAAACACTAGGACTAGTGGGGAAGGCAGAAGAAATGAAGAAGGCAAGCCCAGGTCAGAGCGCAGCTGTCAGTACTGTGCTTTCCAAGAGACGACCAGAGAAAAATACCTGAAACCAAGGACAAAAACAGGGAATCAGCAGGGGTAGAAGGTGGAGTTAAATAATTATTTCTAGGGTGCTAGGGTGATCTTTAAAAAATAGAATATCTTTAAAAATAGTAGAATGAGGCTGCATTGCAGTTATCTTATGGGCCTCTTAAAGATAACAATTAGCCAGCTTTACTGACTTTTAAGAAGAAAGTTTTGGATTCCCAAGAAATCATTTAAAACATACAGTCATAGTATTTCAAGCATTTCTCTCAACCTGAGAGACATTCTCAGGTTGTTTTTTCTGTTTCTGTTTTGTTTTGTTTTTTTCTGCCTAAATGCAGTTAACTATTAGACAATTCATGGAGAGAGGCCAAAGAAACACCAGGAGGTTTCCTCAAGCAGCATGATGAGGGGGCAGGGTGTCTGGAGGCAGGATGACAGGCCCCAGGTGACAAGAGGATCCCATTTCATTCCTCTCTTGATGCAGGTGGATACCCTGATTTTGTTCTCTCTAATACCACTCACTTACAGGTTCAGAGGTTTGGCTTTCCTTTCCAGACTTCAGACTTCTCCATGCCAAGGTCCTAACTTTTTTAAAGGAAGCCTTCTACATGTCTTGAGCCATTGAAAAGAGAAGTCCCAAATGGGGCCAGTTTAGATAGGGCTGAGCAAAGACTTGATACACAGAAAGTTCTTCTTGCTTTATAGACAAGTGATGGATGGACCCTTATCCCTGTATTGTAGCCAGGAGAATACCAATGTACTCTTCAAGAGATGGACTATCTTCAAGGTAGTGGATTGCAGTTATTGGCTTAGGTCAGGATGGACAGCAATCTCTGGCAGAGTATGGGCCAGCTCCCAACTGCTTTGCTTCTGTTCCCTCCTGGTGTGGGTCCCTTGTATGGGGCCCCGCTGTCTTCCTTCCAGGTCATGCTCCCTCGCCATTGCAGCCCCAGCTTCTCTTATGGGGAGATGGTGATCTGCTTTTTCACTGAATCCCTTTCTAAGTTATGGTTCATGTCGTTCACTCTATCGTTGATTTCTTCATGGCTGAGTTCTTTTTAACCCTTCAGGTCTGTGTTGACCATGTTTTTTAAAAGACATTATGAATTTCTTTATCATTTTTCAGGCTGGCTGGCTGATGCCCGTGCTGAATCTTTATTCTCTAGCATCACAATCATTCCCTCCAGAGAAACCAAAATGTATCAGAACAGGTGCTTTATACCTGCTGGAAATAGACACTATATTAAGTTCAATTAAATTCAAAATCCATACAACTCAATGGATGCTTTCAAATAATGGATTTTTATCTCATTAGGTCAGCATAATCTACTCTACCCCCGGGCCCGGGAGCCACTATAACATATCTGAGCATTTTGGCATCTACCTCATTGTCCTTAAAGTGATGCCTTTTGCCCCTCCTTATTTACAGCCCCAAATCAAAGGAATTAAGTTAGCGTCTCCTGCCTTCACTTTCCTGAGATCCAAACTTTTGATAGATTCAGTATTTTAGGATTTAGAGAATCTAAGAAGTGGAGGATGAGATGAAAGAGATGGCAAGGAATAAGCAAAGACTTCAAAAGGACTTGCTCCTTGTTAAATAATGAGCAATCAGAACTAGAAGTCAACATGTGTGGCCCCTCCAACCTGTGCTAAAGGGTGAACATGGGGATAGAGCAAAAGGCATGAAATCACTCTAGTTTTCAAGCCATAATCTCTCTCTATTCCCTCATTCTTCCTTTTGTCAGCCTGAATGTCCTCAATAATTTACTTTGTGTGAGCAATTAAGAGTCTTACCTATATGGAACCAGAAAAAAACCCAAACAGCCAAGGTAATTCTTAGCAATAAAAACAAATATGGAATACCAGACTTCAGGTTATACTAGAAGTCCACCGTGATCAAAACAGCACAAAAATAGATACATAGATCTATGGAACAGACTAGAAAACCCAGAGATGAAACCAGACTCATATACCCACCTGATTTTTAATAAACCAGACAAAAGTATACACTGGGGAAAAGGACACCTATTCAGTAAATGGTACTGGGAGAACTGGATAACCACATGTAAAAGACTGAAACTAGACCCACATCTTTCACCACTTATACAAAATTGACTCACGATAGATGAAAGATTTAAATATAAGATACAAAACAATAAAAATTCTAGAAGAAAGCATGGGAAAAACCCTTGATGATATCAGCCTGGGGAAAGATTTTATGAAGACTCCATTGGCAATTGCAGCTACAACAGAAATATATAAGTAGGAATTAATTAAACTAAAAAGCTTCTGCACAGCTAAGGACACAACAATTTTTAAGCAAACAGACAACATTCTGAATGGGAAAAGATATTTGAATGTTACAAATCAAACAAAGGTTTGATAACTAGATTTTATAGAGAACTCAAGTTAATCAACCCAAAAAGTGTAAAAAAAAATCCCATTTATCACTGGCAAGACATATGAACAGAACCTTCTCTGAAGAAGATGAATGGCAAAAAGACACATGAAAAAATGTTCATCATCCCTAATTATCAAAGAAATTCAAATCTAAACCACCTTGAGATTATTACCTAACCCCAGTGAGAATAGCCTACATCACACAGTCCCAAAGACACAAATGCTGGAGTGGATATGGAAAGAAGGGAACACTTTTACACTCTTGGTGGGACTGCAAACTAATACAGCCTCTTTGGAAAGGAGTATGGAGAATCCTCAAAGAACTAAAAGTAGACCTTCCATTTAATCCCACAATCCTATTACTGGGTATCGACCTAGAAGGAAAAAAAAATCATTTTTACCATAAGGACATATACAGTAGAATGTTTATCACTGCTCAATTCACTTGCACATTTGGCAAGATGTGCAATCAACCCAAGTGCTTATCAACTCATGAATGGATTAATAAACTATGGCATATGTATACCATGGAATACTTTATATTATATATAATTAACCTGTATTACAAGAATGGAAAAGCAAGTATTCAATGTACTCACTTCTAATATGAAACCAGTAGAGAAACAAATATATGTCCACACAGAGAACACAAACTCAAGTGCGGTGGAGGGGGAGGAGGAAGGAGTTTTGATGTGCTCTCACCGAATAGGCACAATGTAATGGTCTATGGCACACCTCCTGAATGTGGAGTACAACTTAGACTTTAGTTAATAAATGCAATCAATGTAACCTAATTACCTGTACCCTCATATTAATCTGAAATTTAATAAAAAGAGTCTTACCTGCTCATTCTTCATGTCCCCATGGAAAGCAAGTTCTAACTAACATAATTAGGGGGACCTGACACTGGTTCATCCCCTAAGAGACTGGGCATGTCACAGATTCATTAATTTCTTAGATCTAGAGCCAGTGGGAGCACCTCAATAACCCTATTTTTAAAAGACTTGATCTCTGGTGATTCTGGTTGAGGTCAGTGTGAGGGGGAAAGTTCTTCCCAGCTCATTGCTCTAACTGCATGAAGTTAGAGGCTGGAAGCCTTAGTCAGGTAAAGCTCTGAGGCTCATAATTTCTTCTTCTTTTTTTCTTTTTTAATCTTTTCTTTTTTCCCCACTCCAAGGGCTATTTAGAAATGTAGCAGTCATGATTCACTAATTCATTCTGGAAATGTTTTCAATAAATTTTTGCTTGGGATTAAATATACTACGTATGAGAAACCCTGCTCTCAGTGATTTAGACAGAAATATACTTTTCCAAGCAAAGTGGGAAAAATTCTTTAGCACATACCTCATTTGGTTGTTGATCCAGTCTGGGTACAATATAATTCATCCTATACATAGTTCACTGATGTTAATTCAAAACAGTGACCGTGCGTTCATTTGCTCAGTTAAGAGAAGAATCCAAATGAAGAAACTAGTTGCAATGCAATAAACACTGAGGTAATAGTGTATTTGCACTCCTCTTATAAAAGAAATAATTTGAATAACTTGCTTAGGCAAACCTTTTAAGGTTTCATATATCATAAATTAGGATGTACCAAGGAAGGCAGTGGGATACAACACCATAAAAGCATTCTCAGAACTTTAGAACAGAAAATAAACTTTAATAAAGAAACAAACAGAACCTTAAAATAAGAAGATTGGGCTAAAGTAATGGATTTAGCAATGCCATAGTTATCAAAATATCAGAACTTATTTTGGCTTCTATTTTTCTCCTCTTTAAGTTATAAAATATTTCTCATATATGGAAAAAATAGAAATGCACATATCTAACATTATTAATATAAAGTGTTGCTACCTTTTATTTAAAAAATTTTCAATCTGAATTTTATAACTCTGTACTCACTCCATTGATTCTGGTTTTCTTTCTTCTGCCTGAGAATTAACTATTCTTCTCAGTTTACTGTTTGTCATCTCCTGACATATTTTAATGACTTAAAATCATATTTAATTATAACCAAATATAATGTAATGTTATTTTCATGCTTTTTAGCATTTTCTGTTTGTAATTTTAATTTACTTATTTTCTGCAATATTGGCATTCTATGTAATGAAGAAAATAAAAATAATACTGTTAATACCACTGGTTTTTCTAAATATATGTGGTGAAATAGTACTGAGGTAGTGATAACTTATCAGTTTTATTTTCTGATATGAGCTACTAGGTAGGCAAAATATGAGAACCCAAGATATGAGATTTCAAGAAAGTGAAGAAGACATCAACTTTTAAGAGATAGACGGAGCAGCCCATGAAGAAGTCAGAATAAAAACAGAGAAATGTTATGTCATCACAGAGCATCACTGAAAGGTTGGACTAAGTTAACAAGGTTAACAGGATCAGTCACCATTTTAGGAAATATTATGAGGCTGTTTAGAGTTTTCATGTATGAAGGAATGAGAATTGAATTTACTTTACCAGAAGATAAGGCTCTCTGTGCTCTGCCCACAGTCCCTAAAGCACACAAGTTCTTTCATTTAGAGAAACTTATGTTACAGTGTCCAGAATAAAAGAATTTCAGACTTTATAAATCTACACATGAATAATCTCTGTGACATAGTTCATAACATAATTTTCATTTGTCTATTATTTCCACCTATAAGAGTATCATGGCAGAAAGCATTATTTATCAAAACTAATCCCTGTACAAATCCATACCCACTAGGTTTTATTGCCTCCTCCAAAAGAAACTAAAGAGCGTGGTTTGGAGTGAGTTGGAATTTCATCCGCAGCACTTATTAGCTTTGTAACATGGGGCATGTTATTTAACCACTATGAGTTTCAGCTTCCTCTCTCATAAGTGGAAATAATAGGTTGTTTTGAGAATAGGTCAGATAATATGTGTAGTAAGTGCTTAATGACTTGCAGTAATGCCATGACTCTCATAAAATATTTTAAAATGTCATTGGTTTTCTTTTTTGTACTTCTTCTCAAAATCTATATCTAATTCTTCTGTGTTTGCATGCACCTCAAAGGCTGGACAGCTCTGATTTAAATGCACTTATGTGTAACAGAGTCTTCTTTCAAAATGGAGTCTCTGACCTTCACAGAACTATTCTTTTTTAACCCTAGCACTCATTTGGTATCTGGCTCTTAATTACATACCATGTTAATAGATCAAATGACAAAACTAGATCAAAATACCATGTTATTAGATCAAAATAACACCATGTTAATAGATCAAAATAATCTTGATAAATGAAGAAATCTTGCATGATGAAATTTAACATTTATGATTAAATAAAACAAATACTCTTAGAAAGCTAGGTTAGGACAGAGCTTCAATAATATAATAAAAATATCTATAGCCCCCCTCCCAAAACTTAATCAAATGTCACACTTAGTGATAAACATGCTATTGTCCCCCTCAAAATTGGCAAGAATGTTATCTTTTCTATGCAATATTTGCTCAAGTTCATAGTCAAATAGTCAATATAAAATGGCTACAAAAAGACATGAAAGGTATAAAGTTTGAAAGTAAAAAAGCAAAAGTAAACTTCTATATGCAGCTGTTATGATGACATGTAAAACACTAAAATAATTCACAGATAAATCATGAGGATTTACTGAAAGATTTCTGTATGCAGAATCAATATTCAGAAGTCAGTTTATTTCTTTATGTCAGAAACTGTTACAAAATGAAATTTAACCAGATCATATGCCTAAGAATAAACATAACAAGTTGTACTAGACCTCTTTATAGAAAACTACAAACATTAAGAGAAATTTTTTTAAAATCTTAAACCTAAATTGTGTATTATAAAATGTAAATGAATTAGAACACTCAATCTTTCATTATTTCTCCATGAAATGAAATGATGCAATCTAGAGATTTACAAGTCTATTTTTTATTTTGGAATTTGACATGCTGATTTTAAAGTTTATAAGGAAATAAGAAGGACTTAAGATAGCAAGAAGAAATACCACATGAGAAGATTCATTATATCAGATACCAAAACTCTCTATAAAGTTACATAAATTAAGACAGGGTGGTGACAGGACATGAAGAGGCAAGTAGATCAACGCATTTTGGAAACAGGCCAAAGAAATCAGAATTCATCTGGCGCATATGGAAGCAGCTGGCCCTGGACTTTACCTTGCATGGGCAATGCTCTGCCAGGGGGTTCTGGGGAGCAGGATCAGCTGCACAGATTTCTGCTCAGTGTGACCAGCTTGCTCCTACTAAAGTTTGGTGCCTTGGTCTGGAAACTTACATCTGTAACCATTTGTCCTTTGTCTAGAATTGGGGGGAAATGCCAAGATTCTCAAGGAGAAAAGGGAGACCAAAGGATGCTTGGTCTATCTAGACACACACACTGCCCCATGGCAGGAACCTTGAACATCTACTGCTAGGGCCTTGGGGATAAATAAAGCAGGACAGCACGCCACAGGAATAGATAGGTCCTTACTGTCTCCCCATTCTAGGAGCCAAGGGAGTAAGTATCATAAATCGCCAAAGGAAGTTGAAAAAGCAAAGGCAGGAAAGGCTGCTGTCCAGTGTCACGGGGTAAGTCTCACCTCTGGGAATTCGAGATGAACAGTGGGAGGAAGAAAAATCGGAGGCTCTCCCGGTCCCCACAGCCACCAGGAGTTGATGACTTCATTCAGAGAGTGAGTAAATGCTAGACTGTGGTTACCGGAAGATGTGAGCAGAGCTTCCTAACTTGTAGGAAGGCCTAAATTGTCAGAGACTGACTACCCAGCAAAGTGAAGTTTTTAGTGCCTATGTTGTAGCTTTTAATTCAGCACAATAGTTTTTACATCCAAGTTAATTTTTTTTATTCTTACCACCATCTCTTCTGGAGCTGGACCAGCCTCTTACATGCATGAAAGTGTTCTGAGACGTTCAAACTCTTTTTTTTTTTTGACAGGACCCTCACTCTTAACCCAGGCTGGAGAACAGAGGCAAGATCATAGCCCACTGCAGGCTCAAGAGATTCTCTCCCTGCATGTGCCACCACATCTAGCTAATTTTTTATTTTTTGTAGAGACAGCCTATTACCCAGACTGGAAAAGCAAGGAAGAGAAATATGCTAGGATTTTAAATGAGTGAGATGTGCAAAAATGGCCTCAGGTGTAGCTGTGTCCAACTACTCTCACACTATGACCCGAAACTGTCCCTGAGTTTCATTATCTTCATTCACTGAAAGATTCTTTCCGCACAGAGATAGGTAGGATTCAGCGACTCAAATCTTCATTCTCCCACCTATGCAACTCCAATGAAAAGAATGGACACCTTTTAGCAAGAGAAAAACGCTTGGGATTCACTCTTATTTTTCAGATGTGTGAAAGGGACTGAGATGAGACCGTCACTTTTTATTTTATGAGATAAAAAATGTGGAAGAGGCTTTCTCCAAAGTGATGCTGTGTTGATAAACTTTTTTTTTTTCCCCACTGAAAACCAGTTATTTACTCAAGGGGCTACAATAAACAAGCATCTGTCACTTAGAAAGTATTTGCTGTGCTTCTGACTTTCCCCAGTCTTGCCAGCATTCCCCCCCCCCCCTTACAGGAATGTGTGGTGTACCATGTTTTTTACCAGACAAATTTTTTTAAAGTTGCCATTTTCTTATTTCATAAAGTATTTAATTAATGTGAACTTTAAATAGGTAGCCCATATTTATTTGGCACATATATCTGGCCACATTTATCCCCGGGAATATTCTAGATGAGATGTTTTAAATACAAAAGTAAACTTTCTCACTACCAAGATATTTAACAGCCATTTACTGAGTGCTGTTAGTTACACTGTAGCTGTTTAGGCATAGGGCATATTAATTGATAAGTAATTAGGGTCTCCATCTACAAGATCCCAGAGTAATGACTCTAGTTTCCCAACTTCATATCTTTTTCTTCTCTTGCAATTTAAGCTTAGTCTTATCCTCATGAAACAAATTTAATTTTTTCCAATAAAAGTTTGATATTACATGTTAGCCAAAGCTACATATGAAGGCACATTTTAATAAGACACCATTTATAGCAGACAAAACCAGGACACCTGCCACATTTGAGTTGTGTTTTACTAAATTGAACACGCATCTGAACCCTCACCCTTATCTAAGATTTCTTCAAACTTAGTAGTTATTTTAAAATAATGTTATAAGCTCCTTAAAACTAGCTTATGTGTCAGAAACTCTAACCAGAATGCTGCTCTCAAGCACTGTGACAATTCTGTATTCTTGAAACAACTTATAATAAAATAAAAATACTTTTTACTCCACTATACTTGCTTTTCAGGAAGAAGAAAAAAAGGCAGCTTAAAGAATTGGACACTATTGGTGGTGATGCGTAAGGATTAAGTCCAAAGATAAGCTGGAATTTATAGAAAATGGCATTTCAATCTCTCCTCTTGTTCACACCCCTGCTCTCGGCGCTGCCAGTGTACTCCGTCATCTGCAGGGCAAAAGAGCCACAGTCAGGTAGAAGACTGCAAGCCGCACCACATTCTAAGATATGCAATTGTAGAATAAATAGAGATGCAGTCTAGGATCCCCTGAACCCTGGCATTTCTGAAAATAGGCACATCCAGGTGCCAGGCTTGAAAGTACGCATGTGAGGGACAGTCCAGGTTTGCTACTGAGTAGGTAGCTACTGAGCAGCAATCCCAGGCTGCAGTGACACAAGTCTTGTTTCAGAAACCAGATTTCCTTTGAGGACTCTGGATAAGCTCTTGGTCTTACTTACCTGGTTGACCTGGGAAACCTACACCACATAGCAAAGGAACCAGAGAGATTGGGGTGGAGTTTGGAGTTTCGGCCATCTGTGTCAGGTCTCTACTTCATTCTGGGAAACGTCCTGTTTAAAAAGTTAAGAAAAACTTTCTAAGGCAACACGAAATCCATGTTCAGTGTAGATTCAGAAAGTCGCTGCTTCAAGGATTCCATGAACCTCTACCTGCGAAAGGTGGGGGAAATGGTTCTGACCCAACTTAGAACTCAATACGTGTGCAAAATGGACCATCCAACAGGTGGCTCTTCCTGAATAAGACGTCCTGATTTTTTCTGCCTTCTTGTGCTTTCCACTCTGAGCCCAGGAGCAGGCCATGGACACCAGTCTATCGGCATTGAGGACCATTCCTATTCATTGTGGGTATTTAAGGCAGAAGATATCAGAAGGAAAAACTATTAAATTCAGACTCCACCACTGACCGTTATATGCCAAACACTTCTAGTAACAAGATGTTGGATATGATCTGACAAAATGAAATCAAAGAACTTGCTAATACATTTTTTATCCCTCTTTCTTTCACCTTCAATCACACAGTATGACAAGTTCAGGCAGAAGTTACTGAAATTTCATAGAATAATTCATAAACAAGCAGTTGCGCTATTATTATATCACTATTCCTGATGGCTCACAGTCTAAGCCTCCCTTGTCATAAATACCTGTTATTGTTTGTTCTTTCTGAGTCTCTTGCCTTTTCAGTCTTCTCTTCCAAATAAAACAAACTTTATCTATTAAAATACAAGGTCTCCTTCAGGGAGTGATAGACTTGATTACTGTTTTCATTTAAGAGGTGAAGTTCACTATCCTATCAGCTGGTTATATGAAAGAAACTTCAAAAACTGGGCCCAAAATAACCCCAACCAAGTTCACCAGTTTGCAGACTGCAGACTAAATCTGGCCTGCAAATATTTTGTTTGGCTGACCCTGTGACTTTTGTTTTGTTTTGTCTTGGTTTTTTTTTTCCATAATAAATTGGAATGATTTTTGGCAAAAGATGCTTTCTCAGATTTCATAGGCCCACCACTCTCTATTGTCTTATACTTGACACTGGTTCAAATTTTTATTTAACTTGCAAGAAACTTGTAGACATGTGGGTTTGTGATGCCTGGCCTATGTTGTTAAGTAGTGATAAGAAGTACCCATGTTTCATCCCCAGTCTTATGATAAAATCTGTCAATATTTTCCCTCTAACTTTTGTGCTTATATTTGTGCTTTATGAGATGATCTCTATCAGATAAAGATGACCTTTTTATGCTTAATGTATTATAAGTTATTATCATGAATAAATGTTGAATTTTATTAAGTACTTTTTCTACATATATGGAAAAGACCATAAAATTTTTCTTCTTTTTTCCCTGTTCAGTGCTAAATTACACCATTTGATTATCAAATTTTAAGCCAACATTATATGTGCAGAGTAAATCCTTCTTGGAAATATATATTATTCTTTTTATATACAGCTGGGTTATGTTTCCAATTATTTTGTTTAGAATCTTTACCTCAGTTGAATAAAGAGCTTGGTCTTCAATTTTCCTTTTTAGAAAAGAACAAGATTTTGTTGACTTGTGGTATCAAGGGGATGTTTGGCTCATTAAAGAAGTTGAGAGATGTTTTCTCTTCTTTATTTTCTGGAAGAATTTGAGAAAATTGATCTTATTTCCCATGGTGGGAAGGTTTCCGTTTCAAATTCAGTTTGTTTAATAGAGCTATTTACAATTTCTTTTTCTTGATGTGACATTTTAGGATAATTGAGTTTTTCTAAAAATTTGACCATTCTCAAAATTAAATTTTCACATTGGTGGTATAGTGTTCTAATTAATGTCTTCCCATCAATCTTCCTGATGCCTGCATGATTAGTAATGATTATTTTTTATTTCTGATATTGGTAATTTAAATATTTTCTCTTTATTTTTCATCAATCTTGGCAGCAGTTTATTGATCTTATTCGTCTTATCTTAGAACCAACTTCTGAATTTATTTTCCCTACTATATATTTTTATTTTAATTAATTTTAACTTACAACAATGCAGATATGACTGCACCATAAGACATAATTAAGTATCCAGGTGTTTGCAATTACATGTGGAACCATTATGAACGTGATAGTACAGATTCTGACAAGACAGATGTACTATATAGTTGTCCTAATATCGTAAGCAGTATTGTCATCAAAATTGTAATTTTCTGAGATGGTGAACAGCTTGGGAAAGTTGTCAGAATAAAAATGGAGTCATTAATGTTAAGAAAATCTTGACAAATAAGCCAGGGAAGGCCATGAAGAGAGAGTTCACATGCTTGTATGCCTGATGAGAAAGTTTCTACGAAAACCACAACTTTGCCCAAGGGTCATTGTAACCACCTACAAAAAATACTTTTGCAAGCGTATCTGCCCAGCAACTGGCTATCTAACCTCAGACAGAGGTCACCCTTATTATTTATCTTTGTAGCCAAAGATAATTATTTCAAAAAAGAAATCATGTAACTCTCCTTTTTTTCCCCTTAGAAAACCTTTGTCTTCTTTACCCTGTGAATATGCACACAGTTTACTATGGCATGCTTATTCCTATAGCAATTCTCTATTCCTGGATAAACATCTTTTCTTTTAGATAGCCTCTCTCTGTTTGTTATTTAGGTTGACGAGATCATGGTATCCTTCCAATTAAACCAAATACAATCTTCTCCAATTTACAGTTATTCTTGGAAGAGTCAATGTATGCTAAAACCGTACAAAAATATTTTGTATTTCTGAAATAAGATAGGCTCTAGGTTCAGAAAATGTAGGGTTTTTTTTAGAAGCTATGTAAATATCCAGTGAGATGATGTGGAAGTTGTGCAGGATCTAACATAAATACTTGACTGCAATAACATTATATTCTTGCTCTCTCTTGCTGAATGTCAAGGAATTTCAAGTCACTTTGACCAAAATATGAAGCTTTCTAAAATTTCCAAAATATCCCTGTGTAGCTCTACCATCCCCACTGAAGTATAACCACTGTGATAGGGAGAATTCATATGGCAGCTTACCCTCATATTTTCATTGTCAAAAACTGATCTTTCATTAATTATTCCACATCTGCTATTGTTTGGCATTAATGACTAAGCTCCACTTTGGCTTTCATGCTAGAACATGTTGTGACTCCCCAGGGATTGCCCTAGCAGGCTGTATTCAGACTATTCTGACTAGGTAATAGGGCACACTCACTGCTGCTCTATGAATACCAGTGAAAAATCTGCTCCCCGCCTGCATAGTGATGCTGATTTTGGTCCCTCAAAGCCTCTATGGATATGCCTCCACTACACTTCTTAGCCCTTCCTAGATTGACTTCCAGTCTGCCTGAAACCCTTTAATTTCAGCAGGTAGTCATATTAGCAAAAGAGACCCTGGGGTATTTTCTAGATCAAAAATTGGCATCAGGTTTGAGTGGAAGTTCAGTAGGGTCTTGATTGGGGTTGGAGCTTTAGTTCATTACACATTCTAGGAGCACTGTCAAGGCCCATATGTCAATTTCAAATTCCTTCACCCATGCTTTAACCTGGTTACTACTTCTGCCTTTTCCAGCCCTAAACTACTTCCTCCCTTGGCCCAGTGTGGTACTGTGTGCCAATTACAAAACTGGCGTTCTCCAAGCTAGTAGCAAATTCTAGGATAATGATAACCCACCAAATTACAGGGACTGCAGTTTCCAGTACCATAGGGAGCTGGGATTTCCTCTACTGTGAGTCCCTGCCACTAATGAATTCAACATGTGCCTAAGACTGAATCCCTGGCACCCTCAGCTCAGGGACTTGTGCACCGGCAGTACTGGGACAGGTTCCCCCTTTCAAGCCCACCTACCTGGATCATACATCAGCTCTGTTCTGACCTATTCCTTGACATGAATTTCTGCTTCCTTTCTAAACTTGATGTGAGGCCATTGTTATCAGCACTTCAACCAGTGACTCTCTGTTGCAAGAGCTACTCAGATACTCACTTGACCTCATGAAACTCCTCCCTTTTTGGTACAGCTACTTTTGCCCCATAGACTCAGAGACTCTTAGAGACAAGCAATAGCTGCTCACCAATGCATTGCCAAAACAAGAGCTGAAAAGGAGCCTGATGTTTGTGGGAGTACTGATTTGTTTGTATTTGTGTTTTAGTCATGTTTTCCTCTTCCACTCTCCTGTTTGCTGTGACCCTGCAGCAATTGTGAGAGGGACATACGTAAGCCAGCTTCAACATAATTAAAAAACAGTCAATAACTGGTTAGTCAAACTTTCTCTAGGCATAGATGTGGTCTAAGGAGACAGGGTAAACCTAGGGAAAGCATCTTTTCTGTAAAGGATGTTATTTAGCTGGGCAGCTACTCCAGCACGGGATCATTGATTACACTTACACTGGCATTGAACTTGTGTCTGTGTTTCTGAATTGCTGTTAACTTTCATGATTTTTCTATATCCTAATATTTTTCAGTGCTCTTTGATTTGAGTCTTCACTCACTTGCCACTGTTGGCACTATTCATAGTCTATCAAGTTCAAACAAACCCAGGTCATATTTGGAGATGCTCATGTAAGTAGCCTTTTGGGAAAGTTAGCTTCTTCCCAATTTTGGCTGCAAGCTGACCTCTCTTGTGTGTGGACTGCTCCTAAATTGAGTGTTTAAGGTAGGTAGGTAGGTCATACTAACAAAGCATTATGAAATGAGAGCACACGTAGAATGGACTATGGGGGCTATCAGTGTGAATAAGCTACGTAGACACTGACTAGAACTTTTCTTTGTACATGTTTTCCTTATAGTTAGTCACTAAAAATTATAGAGCTTTGGTCACAAAAATGTATTTCTTATGCATAATCATTGAAACCAGAAATGTAACCTGACTCTCCATTTGAAACAGGGTATTTTATTCTGGTTTTCTTCATGGGAAGTGGCTGACTTCAGTAGAGTAGAAATAGAAAGTTAGAAGTTTATAAAGAAGAACCAAAGATGTGTAATGCCCGAGGCACATAGTACAATGCTCGACAAATCAAATTTCATATTTGAAATTGAATATGACTAAATGGTTTTATAAAACACTGGATTTGTAAATAACTAAGGTATATTTGAATTAAATTTTGGTTGCTCAAAAGCTTTCTAAAGTATTTAGGAAGAGCTGACGAGAGGCATCAGTACTCACCTTCTCCACCAAGAACCTAACTAGTGAGTAGATAAGCACACTTTAAAAGGTCATCTAAGAGAAAACACTGAAAAACAGCAGAGAAATGGCAGGAAACATTGCAAGGAAGGAGAGAAAAGAGAGGCAGCCTGCTTGACCTGAATTGACTGGTAGCCCAGGCAGGCTCCCCAATGTGGGGAAGGGTAAGGGAGAGACCACCAGAGATCCAGATTCCCACTGCAGATCCTGTGATCCTAGTTACAGGAGAGACCCTCCACCCTGTGAGCCCTGAGACTACCATAGGGAGCTGCCTAGAGATAGCTTGACTGCATTCCTCTATCAAGGGGGCTCACTCTGGATCCCACACACCCCTGAGCTCTAACAGCTACAGCATGATGTCACTTTGAAAGACTAGCCCCACCAGAATGTATCCTGCCCTAGGCCAAACAGCCCTTGCATCTCCACATCCCAGGAGCCCCACTGATATCCCCAACCTACAACTGCTACCACAATCAGCTGGTGCCTTCCAGGGGCGAAGTTTGAGCCATTGGCAGCAAACCTGCTGTCCCCAGCAGTGGAGTCACTGTGCATTTTTATGTACTCCAAGAACTTGCTCCTCTGCTGGCAGCACTGGGGACAAAGGCCAAGACACTGGCAGCCACTCCACAGCCCTCATCAGCAGAGCTACCCAAAATTAATAATCACCCTGAGAACAGGCTCCCTTGCTTACAGCTGCCACCTGGGCTTAAAGCATGTGCCTCTCAGCTGCCTGCTATAGCTGATGGCACTGAAAGCCATCTTGCCCTTCTCAGTAGCAGGGCTGCAATTCCTACATGAACATTCTGCTAGGGGTCTGAATCTCTGCCTACCACAGCAAACATCTGCATGTATCACTGGGGATCCTGAGGATAGGTCTACCCATCCTAACTTCGCCCAGTCACTCCTAGCACCTGAACATGCCCCAAAGTTGGGACCTACGCACTCCTCCCAGGAGCCTGAGAATGGACCCATCCAATCTTCCACTACCAATATAGCTGGCACTAACTTACTTGATGTTCTATCTGCAGAACTGGAGACTGGCCTGCTCAGACCATTGCAGCCACTGCCAAAATCTGCATGGACTACTTGGGAGCCAGAGGGTTGTCCTGCCTATGCTTCTGCCATCACCTCTGCCACACCCTCTGCCTGAAGACCTGTAAACCTGTCTGACCCACTGCTACCAGTACTGGCAACCTGAAAAAGATGCCTAGATGTCCAAATATCAGCCCACCTAGACTCACTAACACTGGTACCAGTATTTGTCAGTCTGAGGCCCCAAATAGGCATGCTTAGACTACCACTGTTACCCCTGAGGCCCAAGGAATGGCCTACCTTTGGTTGTGTTGTGTTCCAACAAAACTTCATCAGAATCCCCACTAACAATCATACTTTAAGACACTGAGGAAATTGCAAACACCACTGGTGCTGTTGATAGCTAAAGAAGTCATATGAAGACTATATTATTGCACATACCCAGAATCAAAGCCACATTCTCTACCCAACCAATACTAAACATACATCTTCAGAAAAAGTTTCTCCTGGATGAAAGCAAATTCAAATAATTGGAAAAAACAACTATTACAACAGATGTGCAGATATCAATGTAAGACAAAAGAAAAATGAAAAAAAATGAAAACATGATACCTCCAAAAGAACACAATAATTCTTCAGCAACAGATTTCAGTGAAAAATAAATTTATGAAATACTCAAAAAATAATTCAAAGTAATGATATTAAACAAGTTCTGTGAGATACACATAAACAATACACACAAACAATACAAAGAAATGAGAAAAATAGTTTAGGATATGAATAACAAATTTGCCAAAGAGGTAGATATAAAACAGCATGCACACACACACACAATTCTGAAACACAAACATACACACACACAAATTCTGGAACTATTGGGTGCAATAAAAAATAATTTCAAAATTTTCAACAGTAGAATAGATTAAGCAAAAGAAATAATTTCAGAACTAGAAGTTAAGATTTTTTAATAACACAGTCAAACAAAAATAAAGAAAAAAGAATAAAAATAAGCAAAGTGTATATAACACATAGGACAGAAGATAAAGAGAAAATAGAAGGGACAGAAAACTCATTGAACAAAATAATAACTGAAAACTTTCCAAGTATAGCAAGAAATTTAGGCATCCAGACACAGGAAATTCAGAAATCCACAAATAGACATAATCCAAAATGATCTTCTCCACTGCACATTATAGTTAAACTGACAACAGTCAAAGATGAAGAAGGAATTATACAAACAGAAAGAGAAAAGCATCATTTATAAGGGAACCCTCATTAGACTAATAGCTGATTTCTTATCAGAAATCTTACATGCAAGGGAAAATGGGATAATATATTAAAAGTGCTGAAAGAAAAAAAAAGGCCAGATAAGGATACTAACCTACCAAAGTTATCTTTCATATATGAAGGAGAAGTAAAGATTTTCCCAGAAAAGAAAAAAACTGAGATAGCTTATCACTATTAGGTCAATCTTACAAGAAATGCTTAAGTGCATTCTGGACCTGGAAGTGAAAGGATAATATCCACCATTATGAAAACTTATAAAAATATAAAACCCACTGGTAGAGAAAACACACAAATAAGCAAGAGAAAAGATTCAAATATTTCCTCTACAGAAAACCACCAAACCATAATGATAAAAGAGAAAGAAAGGAGCAAACAATATGTAAATCAATCATAAGTCAATAAATAAAATAAAATGTCAGGAACAAGCCCTAACATGCCAATATAATAATCTTAAATGTAAATTTATTAAACTTTCCACCTAAAATACATAAATTGGCTGAATGGACTTTTAAAAAAGTGATTATCCGGGAAAATTATCAGTAAAGACACTTATAGACTGGGTGGATATGTCTATATGTGAGAGTAAAGGGATGGATAAAGATATTCCACGCAAATAGAAACCAAAAGTAAGCATGAATAGCTATAGTCATACCAGATAAAACACATTTTAAGACAAAAACAGTAAAAAGAGACAAGAAGGCCATCATATAATAATATAGGGATCAATTCTGCAAGACCATGTGAAAATTTTTAATATATATGCACCCAGCACCAGAGGAACCACTATTAGATCATTATAGATCTAAAGGGAGAGATAATCTCTAATACAATAATAATTTGGGACTTAAACATCCCACTATCAGCATTATACACATCATCTAGGCAGAAAATTGATGATGAAACGCTGGATTTTAAATGTGGTTTAGACCAAATGAACCTAACATTTGAAGAACATTTTATCCAACAGCTACGGAATATGCATTCTTTTTGTCAGCTCATGGAACATTCTCCAGGATAGATGATATGATATGACATAAAACAATTCTCAGCCAATTTTAAAAATTAAAATGGTATCAAATATCTTCTCAAATGAAAATGAGGTAAAACTAGAAATTAATAATAAGAGAAATGTTGGGAACTGTACAAATACAGGGAAATTAAACAACATACTCCTGAATAATGATTAGGTTAAGGAAGAAATTAAGAAATAAATGAAAGGATTTCTTGAAACAAAGGAAAATCAAAACACAACATACCAAAACCAATAGGATACCAGTTAAAGCAAAGCTAATAATTAAATTTATAACAATAAAGGCTTATATTTCAAAAATGTAGAAAGATTTCAAATAAACAATCTATTGATTCACCCAAAGGAACTAGAAAAGTGAGAATAAACCAAACCCCAAACTAGTAGAAGGAAAGAAATATAAAGATTGGACACAGCCCTTTTATGAAACTAATTTATAGCTCTCAAATGAAGGCTACAACTTAATTCTAGCCCAAGAATATGGGGAGTGGGTGGGGAAAGGAAGGGGAGAGGGGCGGCTGGGTGGTGGGAGGGTGACTGGAAAGATCACCTATATGGTCTGTCTAACAAGGGTACAAGTGAACTTTTCTAGAACTAGATTATAAATGTTTTGACACAATAACTAAGCAAATGACATGAAGTCTATGTTAACCAGCTTGATGAAAGTATTTCAAATTGTATATGAAAACACTACACTGTACCCCGTGTTTGCATTAATGTATACAGCTATCATTTAATTAAAAAAAAAAGATTGGAGCAGAAATAAGGACTAAGAAATATACAAAAGAGCAATAAAACAAAACCTTTTATTTAAAAAAGATGAACAGAATTGCTAAAATGCTATCTAAAGTAACCAAAGAAAAAAGGGAAGGTGAAAATAAAAAAAAAAAGAAATGAAAACAGAGACATTACAACTTATACCACAGAAATATAAAAGATTCTCAGAGATTATTATGACCAACTATACACTAATTCTAACAAAATGGAAAACCCAGAGAAAATGGATGAATCCTAGACACATACAACCTACCATGATTGAATCAGGAAGAAATAGAAAACCCAAACCAAATAATAATAATAATAATGAGAATGGATCAATAATAAAATTATTTCCAACAATATAAATCCAGGACCAATGGCTTCACTTCCTAATTCTAATAAACATGTAAAGAAGACTTAATACAAATTCTCCCCAAACATTCCAAACAGTTTGAAGAGGAGGAAATTCTCTTAAGGTCATTCTGTGAGGCCAGTGATATCCTAATACCAAAGCCAGACAAGGACACAACAATCAACCAATCAATCAATAAAACTATAAGTCAATATACCTGATGAACATAGATGCAAATGTCTTCAACAAAATAGTAGCAAACAGCAATACAACAGCACATCAAAAAGATAATATCCCATGATCATGTGGGATATATCCTAGAAATGCAAATATAGTTCCACATATGCAAATTAATTAATGTGATAAACTACATATTAATAAATGTGATATTATAAACTAATATAATATCAATGGGAAGAAAGAAACCAAATGAGCATTGTGATTGAGGCTGTAAAAACATTAATTTGATAAAATTCAACATCCTTTCATGATAAAATGTCTCAGAAAATTTGGCATAGAAGGAACATACTTCGAAATAATAAAGTTCATATCTGAAAAACCGACAACTAATATCATACTAAATGGGTAAAATCTGAAAGGCTTTCTGGTAAGAAGTAGAACAAGACAGAATGCCCACTTTCGCCACTCCTATTCAACATAGTACTGGAAGTCCTAGCCAGAAAAATCAGCAAAAGAATGAAATAAAAGCATCCAGATTGGAAAAGATGAAATCAAATTGTCCCTTTTTGCTGGTGTCATAATTTTATATCTAGAAAACCCTAGAATCCATCAAAAAACTCTTACATGTGATAAATAAGTTTGGCAAAATTGCAGGATACAAAATCAGCATACAAAAATCAGTAGTGTTTCTATATACTGATAATGAATTATCTGGGAAAGAAATCAAGAAGGCAATCCTAGTTATAATATCTATAAAAATCATACTTAGGAATGAATTTACTTAAGGAAGTAAAGGACCTCTATAAGAAAAACTAGAAAACATTGATGAACGAAATTGAAAAAGACACAAACAATTGGGAAGATGTCCCATCCTCATGGATTGGAACAATTAATATTGTTAAAATAACCATATTGCCCAAAGCAATATATAGATTCAGTGCAATCCTTATCAAAATACCAATGTCACTTTTTTTAAAGAAATAGAAGAAATATCTTAATATTTGTATGGAACCAAAACATCTCTTGAATAGCCCAAGCAGTCCTGAGAAAAAATAATAAATCTAGAGGCATTATACTACTTGACTTCAAAATAGTATATTCCAAGGCAATAGTAATGAAGACATCATTGTGTTGGTTTTACCAACAGACACATAGACCAATGGAACAAAGTGTAGAACCTAGAAATGAATCCATGTATTTATAGCCGTTTGAGTTTTGACAAAGTCATCAAGAATGTACACTGGAGAAAGGACACCCTCTTCAATAAATGGTGCTGGGAAAATTAGGCTATACATGCAGAAGAAAGCAATTCGACCCCTATCTATCACTATATCTAAAAATCAACTCCAAACAGATTAAACACTTAAATTTAGGAGTCAGTACTATGAAACTGCCATAATAGAAGAAAACATAGGGGAAACACTTTAATTAGTCTAGGCAAGTATTTTACAGCTAAGACCTCAAAAGCATAGGTAACAAAGATAAAAATAGACAAATGAGATTATAGTAAACTAGAAAGCTTCTGCATAGCAAAGAAAACAATCAAAGACAGAAGAGAGAAGCTGCAAAATGGGAGAAAATATATTCGCAAGTTTTTCTTCTAACAAGGGACTGATTTAAGAATATATAAGGAACTCCAAGAACTCAGAGGCAAATAATAATAATCCATTAAAAGATGGATAAAGCATCTGAATAAAGCTTTCTCATAAAAGCCATTAAAGTGGCCAACAAATATATGAAGACATGCTCAACATCATCAATCATAAGGGAAACAGAAATCAAAACCACAATGAGATACCATCTTACCCCAGTTAGAATGACTACAACTATAAAAAAAAAAAAAGACAAAAAATGACAGACCCTGGAGAGGGTGCAGAGAAAAAGGAACTCTTATATAGTGTTGGTGGGAAAGTAAATTAGTAAAGCCACTATGGAAAACAGTATAAAAATTTCTCAGAAAACTAAAAATAGAACTACTACAACCATCTAGGAATCCCACTAATAGGTACGTGTCCCCAAAAGAAGAAATTCATATATCAAAGGGATACCTGCACTCCTGTGTTGACTGCAGCACTAGACACAGTAGCAGCGAGGTGGAGTCCACCCAAGTGTCCATCACAGATGAATGAAAAAAGAAAATATAAATACAAACATAAATATAGACACATGCACACAATGGAACACTATTCAATCATTAAAAAAATAAAATCATATCATTTGCCACAGTGCAGTTAGAACTGGGCATCCTTATGTTAAATGATACAAGCCAGGCACTGCATATTCTCCGTCATACGTGGGAACTACAAAACTTGATCTCATGGAGATATAAAGCAGAAAGATAGACACCAGAGGCTAGGAAGAGTGTGTGGGGCGGGGGGAATGAAGAGAGACCGGTTAATGGGTAAAAACACATTGTTAGATGAAAGAAATAAGTTCTAATATTTGAAAGCAGAATAGAGTGACTATAGTTAACAACAATACATTGTGTATTTTAAAATAGCTAGAAGAGAGAACTTGAAATGTTTCCAATACACAGAAAATATATATTCTCAAGGTGATAGATACCCCAAATACTCTATAGTCTGTGCATATAGTTAAGATTTCACATGTATCCTGTATATACAAATGTTATGTAGCAATAAAAATATCAAATCATGTAGCTTTATGCACTCAAACAGAACTGAAGTTCTAGATCCACTTGTAGGTTCACAATTCCGGATCACAAACATCTCTCAATGCTTTGTTACATTCCCCAGCTCTATCACCAATGGCTGGACCAAATACCTTATGAAATACTTTGTCATTTGACAGAAACCTCATTTAAGGGAAATTGCAGACCAAAAGAAAATCTGTTTCCACCAAAATTCTATGACCTTTACCATGAATCTGCTGTGTTGCTAACATAGAAAATTCTGCCATAAAGATAAGAAAGCCTGCCACAAAAAGTGAATAAAGTACTCTTTGTAAGGAGCATAAACTGGGAGGTTAGAAGGGGTATTTAAAAAATACGAAAATCTGAAGATTCCATTTCTGGAAATTTTCACACATATTTCCTTGGTATAAAGATATATATTCAAGAAATCAGCAAAAATATATGACATACAACTGGTTTAAGAATGTATGTACTGCATGTATGTAACAGACTGCTATATCATCACATTTCTTAATGTAGATCTATACTACATACCATTAAAAATATTCAACAGAGTGTCTAGTGAAAAAAATGAGTTATGGAACATACCTGGCTAGTGGAATTTTAGGGAAAATATGTTAATTCATATGTTCCTACAAAATCTGAGTAGATGATACACATCAGTATGTCATAGTGGTGGTTATCTCTGTTGAGGTTTTAGGCAAGACTATTTCTTATTTTTAATGTTTTGCAATAAATACAAAATACTTATATAATAAATATGCTTAGTACAATAAAAAGTATAATGTTTCCCAGTGCCTAGGCTCTACTGACTATGGAATAAAAGTAGGTCCCTAGAGTTGTTGAGTGGCTGTGTGTCCTTTCTCTGTTGCCTAAACTCCCAGCTCTTGTTTTGGAAACTTCTGTCCTACATTCAATGCTAGATGAGTTGGCACGAAAACCCTGCTGGCCTTAGCTTTTACTGTAAGTGAAATTGGCTCATTTCATCACATAGTTTGAATGAAATTTATAGTCTAGTTAGGGAATAATTATCTCCTTTTTTATATAGTCTCACTCACCACTTTTATCTATAAAGTTGGACCTCTTCCTATTTCTCTTTTTTCTTTCAAAATTTTCTCCTCAACAGGGACAAGACTACTTCTCACCATTCACTGAATTCTGCAGTGGAAATTAAAAAGGCCTATTTTTCTATATATTTGTGTCTTTCAATACAGTCAGGATGGGAACATGAGCTGTTTCAGAAATACAAAATCTACATGTGTGTTCTTATTTTCAAGAGAGACCATTCACTTATTTAATGCTGTGTAGTACACTCAGAACAATCCTAGATGATAGGTATATTTAACAAGTATATATAAAAAAAGGATGGGTAGATTTTTGCCTAAATCACCTAGCAAGTAAATGGCAGATTTCAAAAGACCTGACTGAGCTCAGATCTTCTGATTCCAAAACAAATTTATTTTGCTGTACAGAATGACCAATCAAGCATGTAGTTCATAGCAAGCAGTTCAAAATGGCTGGTTATAACCATAGCATGAGGTGCATGAAGACTGCATCAGTGTGTTTAGTAGGTTTTAATTATTCACTGCTGAGCCGCTGTGCTGGTTCTATAATCCTAGTCTTTGGGAGGCCAAGGCAGCAGGATCATTTGAAGTCAGAAGTTTTAGACAAGCCTGGGCAACATAGTGAGACCCCATCTCTAAAGAAAAAAAAAAGAGAAAAAAATTATTCACTGACGATTTGAACTATAAAAGACAAGCAACCAGGAGGAGTGTGGAATACTCAGCACTCCGTGCCCATTAGGATTAAGTCAGAGCTGTATTTTCTCTAAGAGCATAATCTACTTTACTTACCTTGGTATCCCTCTTAGTATTAGTTGTCAAGGTATTAGAATATTAGAACTCATATATACTTGGATTTTTCTACATTAGTATACAAACAGCCAGTAACTTTTAATCAAAACAATTTTTTTCCCATATGAGAAAAAATTAGCCGTAATTGTTGACTTGTTTTAGGCATTTCTTCAAAAGAGATTGAGTTGGTAGTTTGGAAGAGCACTGGCCAAAGGTGTTTAGGTAAGGAGAAAGAGGTCTCATACTTAGGGTGACCTGATTTTAACATTGGTAAAGCAGGACAACATGGTGGGGGGGGGGCGGGGGCAGGTGCAGGGCAGGGCCTGACCAGAAGGCAAACTTTGACAAGCAGTTCTCAATAATCACTTCTCAACAATTATTTGTTATTATTACAGTTTAACATTATAAAATTAACAAAAATAATATAAAACTCATATTCTGGCAAAATAGCCACATGGCAGCCGAAAATTGTATGTTCCCTTCTTGT
>CAUYQV010166400.1:0-16059 GCA_963574575.1 Galagoides demidoff
TGGCTGCACCTTGGAGCCATCATTTCATTTAGTCAGAGAACACTCTTCTCTGCCCTGCTCCCAGCTAATAACAGCATGACAAGAAGTCTAGAGCTGAGCTATCCTTGTCCAGTGTGAGGCTCTGGACCACTTTTACTTAGAAGCACCGTTACCTTGACTGAGGTTTTCTCAGAACTGTGCTGTAATCTGGGTCCTTCCTGCCCAATTCTCCCTCCCGCTGTATTTCCTTTCGCAGGTGTAGAGCATCACCCCAGTCTGACGTCATTCTGGGATTGCTCCTACTCTGTCTCACTTCACCCTTCACAGGTGTTGCACTCAGTAAATTTCCAGCACTGAAATCCCATCTTGAAGTCTTCTCCTCAGGCATTGACACAACACCTTGCTCAGACGTGGGGGGAAATAGTAGCTTTTTAAGAACTCATCTTCCTTACAAGACCTTGACTCACACTGCCCTCTATATTAGAGGGAACTTAAATTTACCAATCTCTTCCGTTTTTAACATCGTTCCATTTAAGGTCTAAGTCCACACTGGGCTTGTTTAAATAATTTGAAAGATTCTGCCATTCTTGATAAAAAAGAATCCCATACTATTTCTTTTATCTCAAATGATATTACATCTGTGTGCGATCACTCTTTGTTTGTCCTCATGGAGATGATAATAATGGTGGCAGTGGTAGTAATTATAGTAGAAATGTAAGTAGGTAACAATTATTCCAAGTTTTCTATGAGCCAGAAACCATTATGACTCCCTTAATCCTTATAATTCCTCCATAAGGCATATTGCCTATGAGCTAGACTGGTCAGGGCCTTCTGGGAAATTTTTAAATGGTGGTATTTCTTCCAAAAATTTTATTTTTACCTGTCAGAAAATTGTTGCTTTATAATGACTTTCTCAGATTAAGACAATTTACTGCCATCTGCTGGAAATTTTTTGGTAAAATAAATATTCAAACTATGATGTCTATGGTGTAAATGGAGCCTGTCACATGTGGCAATCTCATGTAGTACACCACTAACATAACTACGTGTGGAAGCCCTGCAGTAGAGGCTAGGACTTCTTGAATAAATAGCATTTTATTCTCCTTTATTCTTGTGGCTGCAAGGGTGGTAGAGTGCTGGGGACTTTGATTTATAAAAACAAGGAATAAAAACCATATCATTATAATAGTTTCAAGATATTATACCAATTACATATACTTAATTAAATTATTGGTTATGACTCTGGGCAAGGCTAAATAAAGTAGCTTCTTACTTACCAGCTATTTTTTACTCTATAAAAGTTTTAGCTTAAATGAATCCTTTTATTGACACATATTCAAATATAGTAAAAGTTAGATCAGTTCCAAAACTGAGAATATAATGCATTCTATATTTCTCAGAATTAGTAAAGAATGGGATGAATGGCCTGTTTATTATGGCAGGTATCAGATATTACCATATACTCTATTCCTGGGTTATCAGTTTAAAAAGTAATATAATGCAAGTATACTTTATATTTATATTATATTAAATGTAATTTAAATCATTGTTTATGCTTTAAAAGATACTTCAATATCTTGTTAACACACATAAATTAGAATTGGACAGAGCTATGTTAAACACATACATTTGAGTGTTCAGCCTATTATGGACTATATTTTGTCCCTCCCAAACTCATACATTGAAGCCCTAACCCCCAATGTGACCATGTTTGGAAATAAGGCCTTTAGGTAGTGTAGGGAAAATTGTGCCCTGATCTTTAGCATAAGACTTGCTCCCTGCTTGAGGCCCTAGAGAGTCACAAGAATGTCATGTGAGTTTTGTATGTGCAGGGGATCAGAAAACTGACCTCCAAGAGAGAATGCACAAGTGCAGGGTGGCAGTGCCAGGCCTAATGGTTACAGTAAAGATTCTCTAGATTCCCAAGGCTTCTTGATGCTGGAGGCAGAGGTCTCACTTAAGGTCTATGGTTTTGCTAAAACAAGTGGGAGACATTCTGTCTAACACTCCCTGTGTTCCCCCTTTTTAGTGCAGATGTCTGATAAGTAACCTTTAACTACTTTTCCTTGCTTTATGATAATACACAGGGACCTGAGGTTTGCTAGAGAGGGCTCCTCCCTGAGTTCTTCAGTCCCCTGACAGACTTTGTATCAAGCCTCTTTATTCCTCAGCCAGAACCCCTTCAAGGTAGTAATTAAGAAGAAATGGGGTCATAAGAGTGAGGTTCTAATCCAATAAGATTGCTGGTCTTATGAGAAGAGGAAGAGAGAGAAAACACACTCTCTCTCTTCTTCTTTCTCTCTTTCCCTCTCTTCCCCAAAGGGCACTCAAAGGAGTCATGTGAGTACATAACAAAAAGGTAGCTGTTTGCAACCCAAGGCAAGAACCCTCACCAGAAATCAACCCTATTGGAACTTTGAGTTTGGGTTCTCAACACCAGATTATGAGACAACATAATTTTGTTATTTAAGCCACCCACCTTGTTGTATTTTGTATGACAGTCCGACCAGACTATTACAATTGTTAGACTCTGAATCAATGAGCTTTTACCATTCTTTGCATTTAGCAAAAATGTCAAAAATTTAAATTTTTAGGCAGTTGTATATGTAGCTGGCTAAAACTCAAATTGAAAAGAATGTTCACTTTCAATGAATACTTTTAAATTGTATTTGAAGCAAGCATGTGGTATTAATATAAATGTATAGATTCACCTTATTCAACAGAGAATTTTTCTAAGACTATACGAAGATTATTGGACAGTATCCAGAATAAGATAACTAGTATTAACAAGAAAAGTAGTATTAATAATGGCTGGAAACTTTCTGGGTAACCCTCATACATCATATAAATCTAGATTGCAAGTCAAATTGCAGGCAAAATATTTTGTAGGACCAATTCAGTCTTTCTCCCAAGTCCTGATCTGATGGCTAAGAGAAACAAATACATAAACAATGAATAAACCAGTCAATGGGTTTCAACCTTAATTGCTTGGTCTGATAGAACTCTAGCATAGATGCTGTGATAATTGCCATTGTCACCCCTACTCCTCCCCCCTAATATGGCATCCAGATACCTAAGGAAGAGAAGTACAATATGTGTGTCCACATGGAGTGGGCTAGAAGGGGGACTGAGGCTTGCAGGATTCCTTAGGAAGGCATTAACTAGTCACTGAGGCAATGTCCACTGACCACCAGGTGACTGAGTCCTCTGTTGGCCTCCTCTACTGAAATTTTCAGCTGATTACTCATGGTTCTTCTCTTGGTCTAGGCAACATTTCTGGTGGTGCTCCCTGTTGAATTGACTTCCCCTTGATTTCTCTCTTCTAGTTTTGACTCCCGTTCACTTTCAGCTAACGGTGTTTCCTCTGTGCTGCATTCTATGTTTACTCTGCACCAACATAGCTCCCTCCACTATCGAGTTTCATAGCCAGATCTTGGCTACTTCTGGGTCCGTTTGATTTCACTTAGAAACCAGCGGTCCCTAAGAAAGCTCCACTTTAAAGCCTCCGTCTTTCCAAACTATCTGGGGTGTCCAGTGGTCCAAATTGTTGGATTGCATATTGGCCTCTTAGTGTTTCCTGCATGAAGCAGGAGGACAAGAATTCTCTTTCTTTGAGGAACAAAGTGTGCAGAAGCAAAATGTTACACTTTGGCTCATTTTGTACTTCTAATTCTCTTTCTCCTCCGGCTCACAATTTCCTCATAGCTACAAAGACAAGACCTATTTTATCTAAAACTCTAAGGTGTCAGCTTCTAAGACTGTCCCTTGACTATATGGATGGGAGTTTATGAAATTTAAGCAATCCTTCTTCAAAATAAGAATTTTATATATAATATATTGTTGTGAAAAGTTCCATTTCTGAGTATCAGAAACTGAATATTTCTTAAGTTTAATATTTGAACTATTTCTATAATTTATCCTAATCTGTACCTAAGCACAGGGAGTCTAGAATGAAGACATAAAACAAAAGGAGCAGCAAAATCCCCCCTGCCCCCAATTTAGTGTAGGTTTCTTTAACCAAGGATAGTTAGGAAACAGCTTAGTTCTGAATGCGTGAGTGGGTAAGCATACGTGTACATGTATGTGTATTTACCTTCATCTAGGATGGGGCTCAAGCATTAAATTTATTTTGAAAAGCCTCACAGTTTATTCTATATACAGTCAAGGTGGAGAGTCACTGCTGTATTGTGTGTGTGCATAAAGAAATGGAATGTTGATGTGCATAAAATTAGTGCATTGTACCTGATAAAGAGCAGAAAAGACTCTTTAAGAGTCTTTTGAGTTTATATTTAAAATACTTCCACCTATTAAAACAGTACTTAATTTCATTCACATGAATAAACAGTGACTAATCCAAATGCCTCTATTTAAACATTATCCAAATATGGCCCTAAGTTTCATAGTTGAGACAGACTTATACTGTGCGACTGAGATGAGAATAGATTAGCATTTACCCAGTCCTGGCAGGACTCACCACCTCCTGACTAGAGAGCTCTCAGGTTTTCAATAAACCTTAGTAGTAGCAAGGCAGCGGTCACTACAGGCTTTGGACCAGGATGGCTTCAGGTATGTCCTGGTGCTGGTGGCCCTGAGGGTCCATATCATGCCTCATTCAACTCCAGCAGTCAGGATAGATAGTGAAGGAAGATCATGAAAAACAAGTTTTACAATCAAAGCACTCATAAAAAAATCTCTCATCAAAGCAAAGTCCAGGACCTGATAGCTTCACTCAATTCTACCAAGCGTTCAAGGAACAAATAATAATTCTCCTTAAAATATTCAAAACATCAAGGAGGAGGGGATACTTCCACACTCATTCCACAAGATCTGTATCGCCCTCATGCATTTCAACAAAGTGAAGAGACAAAGCACAGAATGGGAGAAATTATTTGCAAACTAATCATCAGACAAGAAATTAATAAATAGAACGTATGGGAGCTCCAAAACAACTCAAAAGGAAAAAAATCAAGTAATCTGATTTAAAATGGGCAAAGGATCTAAATAGGGACTTTCACCGAAAGAAGACATAGGAATGGTCAATAGGAATATGAAAAAATGCTCAACATCATTAGTCATCAAAGAGATGAACATCAGGAGTACAATGAGATGTCATCTCATCCCACTTAAAATGGCTTTTTTCAAAAAGACAAGCAATAGTGACTGCTGGTGAAGATGCGGAGAAAGGGAAACCCTCGTACATTGTTGGTGGGGATGTAAATTAGTATAACCACTATGGGAAATAGTACGGAGGTTCCTCAACAAAACTAAAAATAGAACTAGTGTATGACCCAGCAATCACACCTCTGGGTGTACATCCAAAGGAGTGGAATTCAGTATATTGAAGTGATATCTGCACTCCTATGTTCACTGCAGCACTATTCGCAATAGCGAGACTTGGAATCAACCTAAGTATCTGTCAATAGATGACTGGATAAAGAAATTGTGACATATATACCCATCAGAATATTATATGCCCACAAAAAAGAAATCCTGCCACAACATGGATTGAACTGTACAAAATTATGTTAAGTGGAATAACCCAAGTATGGAAAACAAATTTTGCATGTTTTCCCACTAAATATTAACAACAATTGATATCATGGGGAAAGAGAATAGAATAATTATTACCAGAGTCTAGAAAGGGTAGTGGGAATAAGAGGGATAAAGTGGGGATGGTCAATAGGTACAAAATTATAGATATTTAGATATGGTGAACAATATTTGATAGCACAGCAAAGTCACTATAACCAACAATAGTCTGGGCTATACTTTTAAAAGTTAGAAGATTGGCATTAGAATGTTCCTGGGACAAAGAAATGATAAATGCCTGAGGTGATGAATATCTCAATTCTAATGATGTAATTCACACTACATACACATACAATATGTACCTTAATATCACATGTACCCTATAAAGATATATAGCTATTACATAATCATAATTGAAATTTGAAAAGAAGGAGAAAAAGAAAGAATAACTTAATATTATCAGTCTAAAGTAAAAGTCTGAAATTGCCCCATTTGCACATCATTTAATAGTTGCAGCCTCCTAGTGAGCCCAGATATTCTACTGATATTCTATTATTGATAAAATGCACTTGATAGTATACTCAAAATATTTAATTGCGTGAATTAAGTGTTTGGATTGTAAATAACATTTCATGAAGACCACAGAAAATGATGAGGACACAAACATCCTATAGGAGGACAAATTCCAATGACCTTGGACAAATCCTACTGTCAACCCACGTCCAGGCATAAGTGGACACGATATGCGAGACAACAGCACTGCAGCTGCCAATATTGATGTCCCTCGGCCATCTCTGAGAGATAATCATCCTTTAAATCAAAATCTACAAGCATGTGGGAACTACAGGAACTCACGGTAATCCAAGAGCTTGGTTCTTTTATGTCCCAAGAAACCGAATGCATTTCCCTGAATGACCTTTGCAATTCCATGTCACTTTAACTTGTTCTCAAAAGTGAAAAAACCATCATCAGGTTGGACAGGAAGAGGCTGAGAAGCATGTAATTTTGCTCACAATGGATTTTACAGGCCTCACTGGAATTAATTACTGGAAACTTGCACATGTAGTAATTAATTTTATGCAATTCAGCACCATCTGCAGATGCATTATTTTCATTCAAAACTAGGATAATTTGATATAAAATTGAAATTGTCAGAAACTAAGAAAGGTACGATCTTTGCATCTTTGTTTACACTAACCAATGAGACAAGGAAGCTACGTCTTGTTAAATACCCTCTAGATTGCCTTTAAGATAGAGGTCGAAGAAAAAGCAAAACACTAATTCCAAACATTGACCTTTGCTTCAGAGGTTATTTAGTCTAACTTAGATTTCTAAGCCATAATGATGTACTTCTGCTGTATTAATACTGCCTAGAGTTTTCAAAATTCCACAGACTCACAAAGTTTTTATATGGCTTGCAAAGTTTGCATTATTCCCACCCACATTTAACAATCCCCAGCTACTGCTCCTGTAACACTGGTCCTCAGAACACAGGCAGCCTCCCCTTGCAAATACGCTCTGGAATTCACTCCCCAGAACCTAATAAAAAACTAATCAGAGGAGACTATGAAGGGAAAATAGACTATATTACCTTTTCTGTAAACTCCCTGCTTGGTCCTCATTAGTTTTGTGGTCTAAATCTTCTGTGGGCTTGTCTTAATTTACTTTAGGCTTTAGGCTTGAGAGTCAGCATTTAGATTTTTCATGACAGGTTTAAAAGCTGCACGTAGCCCTTGCTAGCCAAGAGCCCACTATGCCAAGGTCTTAACTTATCCATCAGAGAGTATGGACTAGCAGATTTTCTGATTTAGAAAACCCTGAGCCTATTGCTAGTAGTTTAAGATCAACAACTGTGCTCTGTCCTTGATCTTAAGGAGGTACCTCTGGAAGGATTATGAGTCATTAGCAAGAAATTCAGTAACATCTCTTCCACAGAACAGAAGCTATATGTGTTTTAGACACGATCTCAAGATTATTCCATAGCAAAAACTCATGGAGCAAGATGTGGGGTCCATCTGGACATGCCGTCTCCCATTTTTGGTGTCATGAGCACACGTGCATTTGCATTTGAAGCAAGTGAGTAGACATTTCAGGTGATCTTCCCCGTCACCAAGCAGGTGGCTACTTCTTTCCTCTGCAGAAGAGACCTGGAGTGTCCCCTCTGAATGAACTGAGGAAAGGTGAAGGGCACAGATACTAAGCACAGCAGAGATCATAAGGGCAAGACCCAGGACTGAAGATATGATGCTCAGTAGGTGACTATATACCTAATGCTCAGACCTCCACCAGCTGCCCCAGCCTGAAGCCCTCCGCCCTGATCATGTCCTTATATTAAATTAACAGTATTCACTTCTCTCACAGGCTTTGAAAACAGATTTTTACAGGTATAAAATATGTACTCCAAGAATTCATCCTTAAAAGTATAAATGTATGATTTGGTTTTATAATTTTTAAATGTGGTTTTATTTTGCACATGATTTTTTTTTTTTTTTTAGACAGAGTTTCACTTATTAACCCTCAGGGGAGTGCCGTGAAGTCATAGCTCACAGCAACCTCCAGCTCCTTGGGCTTAGGTGATTCTCCTGCCTCAGCCTCCCAAGTAGCTGGGACTACAGGCACCAGCTACAACGCCTGGCTATTTTTTTGTTGCAGTTAGGCCAGAGCTAGGTTTGAACCCATCACCCTAGGTATATGGGGCCAGCGCCCTACTCACTGAGCCACAGGTGCCGCCCTGCACATGAAATTTTTATGTGTGAAGATGTACCAGCCTTTATATGCTATGGGATGAATTGTCAGGAAAGTAATAATATATGACTATAACCTCCTTTTTTTTTTTTAGCATTGCCTCAAAACTCATCACAGAAATTATATAAGCCATTTCTTCATAGCAAGAAGCAATGAAGAAAAAATTAAATGCTTGGTTCTGAAAAGAAAACTTTTGTAACAGAGACGACTTAGAACTTCCTCCCTGTTTATATGGCTACTTCCTTTGTGAGCCTTTCTCACTCATTTTAATCAAACAAACCACACTCCTAAAAGAATAAGGTGATGGTAAAACAAATTCTGAAACTCTGTATCTCATATAGTCCCAGAGGGAAAATAAGTCATAGCAACTTGAATGCCATTCTTAGGTAAAAATTGTCACACAGCTCCAGACATTTATGTGATTGACATTTGTAGGTAGGAAATTTCACCTAGAAACCTTAAGAATGTGAAAACAGGATAAGTCATCCACTTCCCTTTCTTGTACAGGTAATTTGATCTTTATCTCACACCTTCACGTGTCAACACTGAAATGAAGTCTTTGTACAACTTGAACTAAATGATGAGGCTGGAAGTAACAAAGTCAGAGGCTCAGGAGGCCAATTCACAGGGAGAGCGACATAACATCATCCAAGACTAACTGCTGTTATTGAATGAGGTTGGCACAATTGAATGAGGTTGGCACAATTTCACCCTGATTTTGGCATTAAGAGACCAGAGTTCATAGCATATTTTATATTTTGAAGATGAAGCCACAACCTTTGCTGGGAACAATTTGATTTCTTAAGTAAAAGCTCTAGTTATCTACTTTTTTTTTTAATGTAAACTATGGCTGTAGTCACTGGTTACAGATTTCTATTAGTGTGTTTTGACCTATACTCTTTTTTCAACACCTCAGGACAAAGCAGCAGCCACACTGTGAAATAAAAATGTTCAGATCCACATATTTAAAATATCTCTGAGCAAGGAGAGTAGTCTAAAATGCAATTTTTAAAAGAGCTCATGTATTTGAGGAGATTATTTCACTGGCTGTTTGTGCTTTAAAATATAAAATTGAAGTTACATAAATGCAAAACCAGACTTCCTGTTGAGTGTATCAGACATCTCTCTTTCTCGCCCCCACAGCTCCATAAAGAAGAAAGTAAAGAACTAAAATAGAAAAAAATCCCCAAGGATAAGAAAACAGAAGTCAACGTGAGATATTAGGAAAATTTTAGAAGATGGAGAACTAAGAGAAGAACTGCAGTAGCAGGGCAGAGGGAGTTAAGACCGAGTGCCTGGAGGCACCTCAGGTCCTGTGCAGCAGCCCAGAAAGGCAAAGCCAATGGCACTGTTCAGTACCACAGAGAGTGAGATTCTGAGCTGAAAAAATTAGGAATAATCTCAGGCTTCTCGGTCCTCTGCCTCCTTCCCAGTCACCAAGCAGATGGCTAGTTTTTTCCTCTGTAGAAGAGACCTGGAGTGTCCCCTCTGAATGAACTAAAGACAGGCGATGGGCTCAGATACTAAGCACAGCAGAGATCATAAGGGCAAGACCCAGGACTGAAGCTGTGATGTTCAATAAGTGACTATATACCTAATGCTCAGACCTCCACCAGCTGCCCCAGCCCCTTAAATAGAAGGATGGAGAAACATTTTCTAGGAAAGATTCCAGAGAAAGAGAAAGAGATAATAGCATTTGAGAATTCCTCAAATAATAAAATATGGCAAATTCCATGAACATCACTCCCAGGAAGCCTCTAGTACACAGCCCTTCCCAGGTGCACAGTCCCCATCCAGCTCCTGAGTGCCCCATTCACAGACGCACAAAGATATTAAACATTTGAGAACAGTTCCTAAATGACAGACGCCACAATTAACAAAAACAGGGAAATGTCAGACAACTGAAACAATAGAGTGAAAGGAGAAATTTGTTTAAAAAATTTAAAATTAACTTTCCTAAAGCACAAAATATTACATCTATGCAGCAAAATGGGATGCAATTCAAAATGAGACACTTTAAAAGCATACATGAAATGCATTTAAAACTCAGTAGAAGGATTAGAAGACAAAGGCATTTTGAGAAAAATCTCACACAAAATCAGAACAAAATTGAAGACATGAAAAAAAACCAGAAACAAAAACATAGAAAAGTTTTAAATTATTCCAGGAGGTTTAACAGTTGCCTAATAGAATTTCCTAAAAGATAATGGGGGGGGGGGATGTAGAAAAATGATCAGAAAAAGCTATATCAAAAATTACCCAGTGCTGAAGGATCAATATCAGGAAATTGAAAGGGCCACGTGAGTATAAAGAGATTGATACCAGAACTTATTCTGAAATTTCAGAGTGCTAGGACAAATGAAATTCCATCAGGAAATCATATTTAGCCCAAATTTTTACAGATACACTATTCATCAAATGAAAGGTAAAATCATATCTTTAGACATGAACATCCTCCAAACATTTACCTCTCCTGCATCTTTTCAATGGAAACGCCTGGGAATATCCACCATCACATCCAGAGTATAAAATTAAGAAAGAGTAACAATGAAATGCAGACAACTAGAGAGTTAATGCAGAAGAAAGGCTAAGGGAATTCCCAAGACCGGGAAAAGAGGAGCAGGTATGTAAAACAGCTAGACAGCAACTGGTCCAGACCAGCACGGAAGACGGAGGAATCCGCGAGCAGGGCCTCTGGGAAAACGGACAGCTGACGGGTCATGGCTTGGATCCTACAGAAGATTATGGAAAGAAGCTATGGAGAGTGTGCAAAAAAAAAAAAAATTAAAAATGGAATTCAGAGAAGAGGCAAATGCCCATTAAAAACTACACAAAACCCAATATTTAATAAAAATACACTGTTCAGCTCAGCAGCTAACAACGTTTACATAGTTCCAGTAAATGGTGCCAGAAATTCTATTCACGAAAATTGAGGTATTGGAGGAAGAGGCAAATGGGGTTATAGGATAAAGGAACAAAGTCCTCTCGGGTGCCACACTAGAATACAACGAATAATGTATAAAGTGGAGGTATTAGAAATTGGAGCATTAGTATATTATTTAGAAAAATGAATACCGAAAGTGGCCCTTCTAGGAAAAACTCATCATCCTTAACAGCCCCAAAATATCTGAATTGAACTGAAATGGTTTTGGTTATAAACTTTTTGGTGTTACTTGACTTTCAAAAAATTTGCGTGCTATGCTATTATTAATATAATAATATTTACACATAAGGGTAATTCAAGATATATTTTATTTTAAGAAAAAATATAACCTAATGTTATGCCAGCAACACTAACAAAATCATCAATATTATTGGGAAAAAGCAAACCATTTTTCCAGAGTGCTTATGAAAACGTATGAATATATTTAAATATACTTCATAGCAAGGCGGTAAATCTAACATTTTTGTTGCAAATGTATCTGAAAGAAGTGTAAGTCATATTTTCAGATTTATAATATACTGTTTAGGAGGAGAAACATTTTGGAATTAGAGCAAATGGTTATAAGGTTAAAAACATACGTCATTTAAAGGAGCTTGGATTCAGCTCTAAGGTTTCCGAAATAAGACATGAGTAATGTACCTATAAAATCAAAAAAAAAATACCATTTTGGTATCATTCCTCACCCTGATTATGTTTGCTAAAGAAAAGAAATAAATAGAATGAAATGAGAGAAGAGATGTTCTCAGTTAACCCTTCTCGGGTTGACACAGAGGGAACAATGAACCTTGTTTTCTGATTCTGGTACTTTTCTCATGACAGTAGATTATCTCCCTAATGTGAAGTCCAGTAAGCTTTTCTTAGAAAGTCATTTTCATGACATAGGGATCAAGCCCTTTAAAGGCTGGCTAAAAAAAAATTACTGATATGGTGTTGATTAATTAGCTGGTAGAAAGACATATAAATTTATTTAAGGTGTACACAGGGAAATTTCAGCATGAAGACCCAACGACACAGGGGAAGTTGATCATTGTTTTGCTCGGGTTCCATAAAGTATGGAAGTTTCATCTGCACCACCTTTGCTAGCCAGGGCTTTCCATTTTTCTCTCCCCTTAACCCATTTGGCCACCTCATAACCTGTCACACTCAGAGTCTCTATTCTTTCTGTACCCTGAAGATGGTATAAAACATCAACAACCTTGCATTTCTTAGAGTTTTTATATTTTGTATGATTCCCATGTACCCATGTCCATGCAATAAAATTTGTATGTCTTTTTCTCCTGTGAACCTATTCATCAGTTTATTCTAAAGACTGAAGTTATTAAAAGTTCAGTAGAAAAATTAAAACTTCTTTACAACATGGGTGCAGGGAACAGGGAAACACATCGTCACATAGTTCCCTTCATTCTGGGGGTTACAGACAGGATCTTGGGGTACCTGACAAAAAACCAGCAAAGAAAGGTAAGAATTATTTTTATCAAGATAGTTCTTCCAGATATCTGTGGCCCCCAATTCAAACGAGGGTGGTAATGAAGTAAATGAGGGTCTTTTTCACTCCCCAAATTTGGGTTAACAGGAAAAAATGTATGCGGACTAGTTCACTTACAGAGTGACTAAATTGGCTGTATTTAAAAGAAAAAATTATTAATAGAAAGCTCTCATCTTAAACAGCTCTCCTATTGGTACCTATGAAAAGATACAAAAGGAATACAATCCTAGAAACTCCCTCAGCAACATTTTTTGAAAGAAATAAGAAATGAAATTTAAAATAAAGTTAAAATCCTTTGTATGCCCAAACTGCCATCTTTGGATCTCTGTGGGATTTGCAATCATGGTTATTCTATTTTGTAGTCGAATAGTTAAAATTTCAAACTGTCCCTACTAGGCCTAGGTTCAATTCCCAGCTGGGAAATTGTTAAGTCCTTTAACTCAAGAGAAGAAACATTGATGAAAATTGGTTTGATATTTGATGAGGCTTGACTTCTGTGAATACCCATTGGGTTTAATCCTTTCCCTTCCCTGCACACACAGCTTTTGATTTTCTGTCCTAATGGCTGTCTCTTTTGAAACTATATGTGGGGTATATTGGAGGATTGGTCTTTGTGTGCTGAGGGTTCAGCTAAGAGCTGAGCCCCTACAGAATATGGCCAGAAAGAATGTGGGTTGTACTCCATTTGCAGCGAGCGAGCCTCTCCTTTCTTTGAGCTGTCTTCGAGGTGGTTTGGGGTCTTGTGAGCACTGCTTCCTTTTTTTTTTTTTTGGCAGTTTTTGGCTGGGGCTGGGTTTGAACCTGCCACCTCTGGCATATGGGGCTTGCGCCCTACTCCTTTGAGCCACCCCTGTGAGCACTGCATCTTTACACTTCTTTGGAGCTAGCTTATGCATCATTGGTTAAACCATAACCTTGGTTAAGGCTTATTGGTTTTGGTAAGTCACTTGGAAGGTGACTTTGGCCTAAAAGCAAAAAAAAAAAAAAAAAAAAAATAGTAAAGACCCAGGAATACTGGCTATTTGTCCCCTACTAAAACAGTAAGAGATTTTGAAAAGAATTTTTTTTAAAGCAGTCTATGATCAAAAGTCAATTTAATTAAAAGGTGATATTCAGGTTATAATTTTTAAAAAAGCATTTATGCTTTTTCTCTTGGATTCTGTTACTTTTTTTTTTCAGTCAGCTGAAACCCCTTTTGATTATATTTTTAGTCCCTTTGTTTGATTCCTTTCTTATTGGTATGATTATTTTTGCTGGGAAAAATGTAAAACTTTATTGGTCTTTTTGGGAAGCTTAAAATCTCCTCCAATTGGTTTGCCTGGGATTTGTTCTCCCTTTGTCTTTTATTTCTTCATTTTTTGCCACCTTTGACACCAAATGAAGCAATCTGGAGTAGACCTCAGGGGCCCTCAGACCCCTTGGGGAAAAAAGGCATCACGTGCCCCTTCTGTGGGGCTGCCCGTCTTCCTCATGAACCCCTGAAAGTCCTGGGCAAGATTCTCCAGGTCTGAAGCTCCACTCTCTGTTACAGTGAGTCACCCAAACTCTTTGGCTTTGGGGATCAGGGGCTTTTCTGTGCTGTGGGAGAGCACTTGACCTTCAAGTGTGCGATGCTATCAGTGAGGGCAACAGTTTTGAATGCAGCTAACCATGGCTGTTTGCAGGAAATGGTTATTACTACAGGGGAGTATTCACATCTTTGCATATTTAAATAAAATGGTGCCGTTTGGGTGGGTTGTGAGAATATTAGTCATCTCACCCAGGGATAAGACTCCCATGGAGATGGGCTAATTACAGAATGGGCTGCCAGGCCCTGACTCTCCTCCCAGCCTCAGGGGAGTGAGCGTCTGACATTCAGTGAGGCACTGCACAGCCCAGTCTTGTGTGTCATTTCTCTATTTTCAGGTTCCCAAGATTCAGTATAAAAATAGGATTCTTGATTGCTGGGGATTCAGATGCTTAGACTTTGGAAGAAATCATTACGGCAACTTATATATAAAAAAGCCCGTATGCTTGTTGATGCGTGGACCACTGAGAGAGTTCACTTAAATACCTAATTGAAAGCACAAACTGTCAGATTGCAACTCCAACTAAAGATGCTACAGAGACTCCAGAAAAATTACTGCAGATGTTAACCTTTCTCTTTTTCTTGTTTCATAAAAATGCCTTTTTTGAAAAAAAGGTCTGTTTGACTGATTATTTGTAGAGGCCTGACTTTCATGAGAACCTCCCTGTAATACAACCTCTTGAAAGAGGACACAATTGTTTAACCAAATGAACCTATTCCCAGAACTAAGAGACAGCTTCCAAAAGATATGGCATAATATACTTAATATATCAATATAACATACTTATACTGGGTCTTTCTACCAGTTTTATGTTTGCTTCCCTTTTTTACCAGTCTCGTACCCAACCATCTCTAACTCAAACCTCTTCAAAACTAGGTGTAGAATCTAAATGTCTTAACACAATAACCAAGAAAATGCCCTGAAGGCTATGTTGACCAGTTGGATGAAAGCATTTCAGATTGTGTGCAAATCCAGCACATTGTACCCCATGATTGCATTAATGTACACGGCTATGATTTAATTAAAAAAACAAACCCTCTTCAAAGCTATTTACTTGGCTTTTAATACATAAAATTTTCTAAAAGTAAAATTTCAAAGGGGGACCAAAAGAAATCAAATTATCTAACCCCGCAAAATATTTCTTTGACATATATTCAGAGGGACTGGACAACGTGGAGATTTGCATCTATAGAGGTGAAATAAACAACAGAATTAAACAGGTTGTCTCTGAAATCCCATTCACTTCTCTAGATCTAAGGAAGATTAACTGAAAGTCTGACACCTTTAAATGCCTGACAAACATACACCACAGCCTACCATCTATTCTTTCTGAGGACTGCTACCCGTGAGATTTTGTCTACACCACAATACTGTCTTTGTTACCCAGCTCTTTGCTCTTTTCTCCCTCCCATAATCTGTCAGTCCATCAAAACCTGTCATGGTCTAAACCACCATTTTTTTCCTATAAGCTGAAGATGGTGTAAAAGTATCAACTACCAAGCCTTTGAGTTTTTATATTTTGTATGACTCCTGTGCACACGTATGTGCGCAGAGTAAACTATTGAAGGAACTCCCTCACTTTGTGACTGACTGCCCCGGAGGGACTTTCCACCCTAAAAAGCTTTCCCCGTAGCTGCCGCCGCCCTTCCCCCTTCCTCCTTCCCTGTTCACCCAATCAGAAGCAGCCTCATTCCCCGGACTTTCCCGCCCCTAGGGTTTCAACCCCCCCCCCGCCTTCCGTGTTCCCAGCCGCACCAAACCTTAACGGCTCCCCACTCAAATCCTCCTATCAGAACTCCCCACATACC